>JAEUBB010000129.1:0-19078 GCA_018257885.1 Parmelia sp. 050094 | reverse complement strand
CGTGCTTCTTTTTCTTGTCTTTTTTTTTTTTTTTTTTTTTCTTTTTCTGCAGGGATCAATGTTAATTCTGCCAAGCACGGGGAAACCGGAGAATTAATCTTGACCTGCGTCTTTTCGAATTTCGATGGATGCATGAAGATTGCCTTTTGCTTTGATATTATATTCGCCGATTCGCCATAAACATGATACAACACACCCTTAACAATTGCCAAGAATCCAAAGGATTGCATATACTCAGGATGATATACTTGTAAAACGTGTGAGAAACACACCACTCATACCTGTAATGGCTTCCGCCTCCGCCGAATCATCGCCCCTCCTACCACCGCCAAAACCCTCCAGCTCCAATTCTCCCAAACCGCAAAGGACCGTCACGTTCAGCCCACACACCACCATCAACCACCCAAACAGTCCTACAGACTCTACATCACCTCTACGTCCAGCCCCTCAATCCTCCCCAAGTTTTCCTGCTCTTGGCCATTCGTCTGCCGGGCCGCCAAAAATCTCAGCGTTGAACAGCAAGCTTCGAAGGAGAAACAGTCATGGCTCCCCGCTTTCTCAACCTCCCATGCAACCCTCAGCTTCAAAGATTGGACCTCAGAGGACTACAAAGAATGCACAGAAGCTGAAGCTCTTGCCGAACCCAGACCCCGGAGAGGATGGACCAGACGAAGAAAGTGGAAGGGACGTCTATTCGCAATTTACCAGGATAAAAGATCCGACTGCGAGAAGAGACGCGGCGAGGCTAGGAAAAGCTGATAGGGACAAATTACCTCGGGTCACGGCCTACTGCACAGCGAGTTCCTACCGACTGGACGGCCTTATGAAATACCTCAAAGGCAAGGTTCGAACGCGAGGCACAGCCCCAAAGTTATTTGACGAGTGCATATACTCGCCTTTCAGCTACGGGCGCCCGAAGAGCAACGTACCTTCCGAACCCAGCGATACCGAGGGCCTTTACCTCGACGAGCACGAGCTCCCGGAGAACCGAGAGCGTAGATACTCCGACTCGGCCCTTGAAGTTGATGAAAATGCTCATAAGCGCCGTGAAGACCTCATTGATCTCACCACCTCTGCCGGAGACACCACGCTGGACAACGGGGAATCCTCCATCCCCAACCACACTGCTCTCGAAATGGACCAGCCATCTCCCCCTTCCATCTCAACCCTGGACTTCGATACCCAAGTCCACACACCAGAAGTTTTTCTTTTCGATTACGGCACCGTGGTGATCTGGGGCATGACACTGCAACAAGAGCAGCGTTTCCTCAAAGAGATTTCCAAATTCGAAGCCGAGAAACTCAGCGAAGACGACGTGCAGACCGAGAACTTCAACTTCTACTACACCCGAGAATATCAAGCTCGAATCTACAACGACTTCATCTCCCTCCGCGAAAAGAAGAACTACATGACCAAACTCGCCATCTCCCACGCCCTGGCCCAAAGCGTCAAGACTTCCCTCTTCGAAGACCTCCTCACAACCACAATCACCCTCACCTCCCCTCTTCCCGCTGAAATTGCCCTCACCGGCTCCATCGCTCTCAGCCGCCGGCAGATTCATCAGCAGATTGGCCAGCTTTTCATCCTGCGCATTAATATACACCTGCAAGGGTCCGTGCTCGATAGTCCGGAGCTGATGTGGGCGGAGCCAAGTTTGGAACCTGTGTATGCGGCTGTGAGGAGTTATTTGGAAATGGACCAAAGGGTGGGGTTGTTAACGGAGAGGCTGAGCGTCATTGGGGATTTACTTGCCGTGTTGAAGGATCAGGTGGGGACGAAGCATGGAGAGTACCTCGAGTGGATTGGTAAGTCATATCTCCTCTTAGGTACCGGTTTAGCTTTCAGGGCTAGGCTTCGACGTATTGCTAATTTGGAGATTCAGTCATCGTCCTCATCGCCGCCGAGATCCTGGTAGCGGCAATCAATATCGTTGTTGACCTTTACGCTGGCATCGACTAAATAATCCCTTCTTAGAAAACCTGGTAATGGGCAAAGGGAGGTTTATCCCACGGCCGGGCATCCACCTAAGCCACAGGCACCTTTTAAGAACACTTTTGAGGCAACCCAGCATGATTTATGCTTTTCGTTTTTGGCTCGATGGAAGCACAATGCCCATAACTGCTGTCTATAAATAGGCCGCAAATTACGAAGCTGTATATATGTGAAAGTGTGATCCCATCCTACATAGCTGAATCCTCACATTACACATGCGTTTGAAGATCGAGAGAAGATTAAGTAATGGATTACTTTTAATTTAACCGAGATTTTATAAACCTTTGAATGCAGTAATAGGCTGCAAGCTGTAGCCCCGAATGAGGACGTTGTATTTTGGTAGTGCAAGGAGGTCACACTTGGTCGGAATAGAAACCATAAAAAACTGACTGAGTGCTGCCGTTAAGGTGGATATTCCATGATCGAATGCAATTTGTCGATGGGGAATTTCCCCTGGAGAATGCTGTCGTAACCCCGTCAACCATTAATGCTCGTAAATCCCCCAAGGGCGCCGGCCCCTGCAGCAGGCGGTGGTGGAGGCGGCGGCAACTCTCTCTCCACCTCTCTCTCCTCATAGCGTCCAGCTCTCCCTCTCTGCTCGTAGCCGCGCTCCCGCTCATACCTCTCACGCTCCTCCATCTCGTTGACGTTTTCCATATACTCTCGGTAGCGTTGCCCATACCTCTCTTCGTACACACGTCTGTACTCCACTTTCTCCGGATCATCCCATGCGGCGCGCGCATACTGCAGTAGTTCATCCTGATTGCGAGCTGGGAATTCATTCGGGCGAGCTTGGACGTAGTTTTCGAGGAAGTCTTCGAACGCGTTTATTGGGGGTGGAGCTGCACGCGGTAGAAGTTGCTGCTGTTGATGATCACGAGCGACGTTAGAAGTGTATGGTGACTGATGAGGCTGGAAATGCATGCCGGGATGGCCATTGGTAGTTGGGGCTTGCTGGTATGAAGACTCGCGGAACGGGTGGTTGCTAGGAACGTCGAACGCGGAGGTTGGGTGGCCCTGTGATGGGGCGATAGGACGAGGAAATTGCTGCCCAAGAATTGGTGGCGGTGAGCTGACGGGGCGGCGATGGCTGCGCTTGGAGCGGAGGGGCTTCTCATTTGGCTGCGGGAGAACAGTCAGTGGCCTGGATTCTTGAGCTGAAGTATGTGGGTTAGAGAATCGGCTTGGAGTTCATACGGTTGGTGGTCCCTCACTGCTTCCTTCACTCTCTTCATCGTAGGCCACGGGAAATCCGTCAACGCTGCTGCCGTTCTTCTTCTGGCGCTTTGCCAATGCCTCCAGTAAATATGCGCGTTCGAGACGCATTTTGCGGATACCTTGGTGGAGGCGGGCAATGCGGAGGCGTTTAGCGTCATTGTCTTCATCGACCTCAATTAGGCGACGCTTGAGCTCGATACATTTCTTTTTGTAGGCTGCCTCAACTGAGGGAGGGAGTGGGGGTGGGACGTTTCCTGCAGCCACTGGTGGAGGCGATACTGCATTAGCTGTCTGGTTCAAAAACTGCTGCGGTTCACCCTGCGAGCTTTCCAAATGCCGCATCCAATCAATGGTACCGGGTAGTAGCGTTGCACGCAGCAGTTTGAGCGTCTCCTGGACATACGCTCGATCCATGGGGAATAAGTAGCGAAATGGGCATACGGAGTAATTTCAGACTGAGTGAGGAGAAAGGCGCAAGGCACAAATATCACGGCGCGACGACCAGGTAACGTCGGCGTTTGACCGGCGATGAAGCTAAAAAGGATTGTGGGAAAGAGAGAACGACTTACTGGTAGTGATTTATTGGGGTTAGTTTCCAAGGTCACAGTCCTCCTCCTTGACTACTGCAAGGTCAGATTACTGAGGCAACTGAATAGTCAGATGTTCAATGCGCCATGAGGAAGGTGTAGCTAAGCAACTTGGTTGCTTTGATTGTGTCGAGAGCTTCCAAGTGGAAGCAACCTCCGCATAATAGACGGAATAGGCGCGCGTTTATATTCGCCTTGTACAAGTACTTTACTCCAAGAGTCGAAATGTTGAACACGCTTTTGGAGGACGGGAATTCGTAACTAGCTTGCCTCGAACTATTTGGACCAGAAGACAGTTCTTCACTTGACACATTTTTTGGTCAAGTGAAATGGCCTTCCGTTGTCTATCAAAGTCTAATCGGAACCGATCAAATCGCTCAAATTAAAATCTTGTCCCATTTACTCCTTGCATACCTTTGCCCAATTGACTAGCCACCACCGTAGCCTCCCTCACACTCCTAGCTACTGTCCCTCTAAGACTCCCCTCCTCTAGTACAAGCAGTCCTCCAATAGTACACCCTCCTGGCGTGCTAACCTTCTCCCTCACCATAGCCGGATGCTCCCCATTCAGCACCAGCCCAGCAGTCCCTCTCATTGTTTGTGCAGCCATCAATTGTGCTTCAGCTCTAGGCAAGCCCATAGCTACAGCCCCATCTGAAATTGCCTCGAGTACTAGCGCGAAGAATGCCGGCCCGGAGCCACAAAGCGCAGTGCTAGCATCCATTGACGCTGGGGGAAGGTGGACGACTCTTCCTATGCGAGTGAACATCCAGGAGACTAGGGCATCAAGTGACTGGGGAAGCGGAGGATTTGAAGTCGCGATGACAGTCATTGATTCGCGGATTAGAGATGCAGTGTTTGGCATAACTCGCACGATCCTGCAACCCTCAACCGCAGGATCTGTGAGGACAATTTTTCCATTCGTGCCGTAGATGGTATCCTCAATCTGTGTTACTGGCACACCAGCCAAAATGCTGATGAGCAGCTTTCCAGCAAGCGCTTCACGCATACCCTCTTCCTGTAGAACCGCGGATAGATTGTAAGGTTTGCAGGCCAACAGAATAACGTCTGCTTCACGAACACCTTTGAGGTTTTCATTTTGTAGTATTGTCAGGGCAGATGTCAGGGATGAGAGCTCTCTATCGATCCGTTTCGCAGATGTAGGGCGGGTGACGCAGGCGATGAAGCGGGATGGTGTACGAGGAGGGAGCTCTTCGGATGGCGTTGTCGTACCATTGGTTGAACGCGCAGAAGTCTGCTCAGAGAGGGAAGAGAGTATGCCGGAGAGGATGGCAATGCCGAGAGTACCTTGAGCGCATGGATTTCAGCTTTGGTAAATTGGAAGGCTTTGCGCGAATACATACGCACCACATCCCAGGACCGTCAATGTCCCCTCATGGCCTTTCTTTTCCCCTGGTGCTAGATAGTGATCGACCTGTGCCTCGTTAACTGACATGTTGATTCTATTATGCTTTTTGAGCAGAGAAATTTGTGAAGGAAAAAGTCAGATCGGCAAGGGAAGGGGCAAGCGCCGCGTCTACTTTTTTCCATGTGACTTGGGCCATCAACCTAGCATCATCAGGATGTGATCTCGAATTGGCATTGCTCATTTCATCCAATAGATTTAAATCTACTTGCGAATAAGGGGCCTCTCCTCTTTCTACACTGTAGTCAACACACGGGCGAACAGGATGCTTCGTGTCATCCAAACTCTGAGCGCTGCAGTAACTAACGACATGGCTGGCTAGATTGAGGCAAGCCCGAGCAGCTTTGAAGATACGCTAGGGCAGTCTAAGAAGCAGCTTCAGAACACAGCGTATGCGTCCATGAAGTGCATGGAGCATTGTAGACAGAAGAAGTCTTATTAGTTGAAGAGTGTCTTCTCACAAATCCTCCGAATCGCCCCTCGCCGCAGGAACATGAACTTCCTTCTTTACTCCTTTCCGCTTCTTACCATGAGCATCTTGAACATTGGTATAGAATCCGAGCTTACCGCCCTCGGTGTAAAGCTTCATTGCGTACGCAGGATCCTGACTTCCCGATCTGCCAAATTGGCAGACAGCAAGGACGGCAACTCTTTCCTTCGTTCTTCCTCTTGTACTGAGTTGATACATCCTGCTTGCTCATGGATCAGTGAACTAGTATCTGCATTCGTGGCTATGCCATCTTCACCATGGTGTTCTCGTGCATCCATCGCGGCCGGCACAGCCAACAATGTTATTGGAAATAGACGCATTCCCAAGGTACTAGGACTCTAGTCATTTCCGCAAATATCTCTGGAGTTGGCTCGTATGCATGCAAATACGCAACTCGTAGAACAGACCTTCTTCTTGCTCGCGTAAGAACATCCGTCTTATCGAGCTTAGCCCTCGGCCTCGGAATTTTGGACACCGTCAAGAGTGAGGACAGACTCCGATCCATCCACTTACCGGATAGAACGTCATGTGTAGGCACTCTCCGTTGTGAAAGCAATCAACGGGAAATATCATAGCCAAGTTTACTTTGTTTCAGTGGGATGTATCTGGGGGAGGACTACTTAATGCCAGTATTTTTATAGAGGAGTCTTCATCTCAAGGTGATAGAAAAACGTTAATTCTGAGCCCTGGCATTCTAGACATGGACCGACAATCTCAACTGAGATGGGCGAATCCCGTGGACTCTCCTTACCCCGAGTCCTTCCGTCGTACATAGCAAGGCAAGCCACCCTCCATTGGCAAAGTCAAGCTATTCTGGCTTCGTCTCTCCTGTGGTTTCGCGCCGGGCTTCATCTCCCCATCAAACACTTCCACAAAGTCATACCTCCAGACTAGACGTGCGATGACATGGACAGCCAAGATTTCCGCCATTTTCTTGCCAAGGCATGCTCTAGGACCCCCATTGAAGACTGGGAATGCAAAAGCACTCATCGTCTTCAAGGTCTGTATCTCGCCCTCGTCACCATCTACGAGCCATCGCTCGGGTCGGAACTCGTCAGCGTCGTCACCCCAAGTCACTTTCGAGCGACCCATTGCCCAAGTGGCCCATATTACTATTGATCCTTTTGGTAGCCAGGTGCCATCCGGAAATGTCGTTTCAGCTGTGGATTCTTTGAGCTCGACAGGCACCGGTGGATATAGTCGCAAGCTTTCGTTGAAGACTGCCGCTATATAAGGCATATGTGAAGTTTGCACGGTGTCGAAAGACAAGAGGAGCTCGTCCTTAGCTCCAGCAAATGTTGAGCGCAGCTCTGACAATATCTTCTCTTGCGTATGCAGATTGCGCATTAGCAGATATAGTGTCCATGTCAGAGATTGAGCTGTGGTATCTCGACCTACAGCAAAGATCAGTAGTTATACAGTGAAATTGTGGAATCTACATGCCTGCAGATAGATAATTCATCGCTGCATCAGCTACGACTTGATGATCCTCAATATGGTCCAGTAGAGAATCAATCAAATTGCTTTGCAGTGGATCAGAGTCTTTCAATATGTCATCGTTGCTTGCGCTACTTTTAGTATGTCTCTTTTGGATTGCTGCAGAGACGATACTATGGCCAAAGGCCTTGATGTCAATAATTGCTTTACGGAGAGGGCCGCCAAGGAAGAATTCTTTGAGCTTCCAGAACGGGTTCTGGAAACGTTCTCCTGTTGCGCCAGAGGCGAAGTCGAAGGACTTGGAGAATGGCAAAGACGCTGGCATATCTATCTATGCATTTATACAGCTCAGCCTACTTCCCTTCAGGCACATTGTACGGAACGTAGCCGTCCAATGCTATGTAGAGGGGAGGGGGTAACCAAAACCACGCACGTCGTAAGCCATATTACCCATTAAGCGCGTGGTGAGGTCCAAGAGCACGCTCTGGAGATCTAGGACGTTTCCATTTCTTGAGGCATCGTCTAAAGATTTTTCGGCGTCGGCAAAGATGCGCGGCAGGACATCTTCGATGAAGGTCTTCAGATTGGCATTACTAAAGAAGCGAAGTCCAGCCTTTCGCTGAATCTTCCACAGTTCCCCATCAGCGTTAATGATGCCGTTTCCTAGAGGACTCAGTCATTAGTAAGGTCATCAAGATTGACCCCAAGAACCCTACCGAATTGTGGTCTGGCCAATCACATACCGAACAGGTCCCAAGATCTGATTCGGAAGAATTTGCCCTTGATGAAGATGTCGTTGTGCTTCAAGACATGCTCCACGTTTGCGGGATCATTAATCACTATCCCAGGAGGTAGGGATGGCACGGAAATCTCGAAGGTGCTGTATCCAACAAGCCTCTCGCTACGAACGAACCAATCGAGCAACTTGTGCCTCGGCTGGAGAAACCAGATGCCATTTCCGGCCAAGGGAAGGGTCCCCGGAGGCCGTCTGATATTGTATTTCAGAGATAGTAGCCTCCATTGCGAACAGGACTTACGGCAATGGCTTCCCGTTGCATCTGATGGCCGATCTTTGGCCTTGGAGGAACCATAAGGCAACTGTTACAACCAGGCAGGCGACCAAGGTGTACATTGCGGAGCTCAGCAGATCAGCGCAGAGACCAGTCAGGCACTTGAAATGAACCCAGAAGGTAGCGATTGCCTACTTGTAGGATGAGGATGAAATTGAGGATGAGGTTGAGAGTCTCGTGAGAAATGGATGAATAGGGTTAGCAATCACGGCAATCTACATACACTACAATTAAGCGAGGTCGGAGATCGGAGCTTGAGATTGTGGAGATAGTCGGCGCCGTTGAGATGCCATCGCTGATTGCTCCATCTCTTGCTGCATGCGTATTCGTTCCCCCAACCATCTCGCGCTATGTTAGTTACTACCCAATCGCCTGCCTTCTTCAATTCGTACCTTGCATCATTGAGGGTTTTCCTTTCCTGACTAGCAATGACCAGTCCATTTCATCGTCTTGCCGCGGCAGCTTACATTCACTAGCTTCCCAACAGTCTTTACAGCACAAAGGACAAAGTCTACATACTACTGACACAGTAGCGCATCACGAGCCTGATTTGCAACTGAATGACATTGTCATACCTCTTTCGTTCCTTGTGTCAGCCATGTCACCCACTGCAGTGAACGGCACCACGACACACGATCGTTTTGAAAACGGTCTGAACCTCGCTATCCTCGGACTTGGTGCAGAATATCCGCCTTTCCGAGTAGGACCAGAAGCTCTCGAGACTCTGGCCAACAGGTTTTATCCACCGTCAACAGCGTGAGGCATTCCAGTCAGACCTCACTTTCCTACTCCCTGATCCTCAATGGCTTACAATTGTCTAAGGCCTGTCAAGCTTATCTATCCATCATGCTAATACAAGCTCTATCCCAGACTGAAGAAAGTGCTTTCTATCAATCGCTATACCGGGATCGAGACTCGTGCTGCCATTGGAGACATCGATCATCCCCTCGTTAACCAGCCCACTTCTCCCAGCATCACTGAACTCAATGACTTGTTCCGTGAAGAAGGCGTCGGCTTATCCGTTAAAGCGTGCAGGAAGGCTATAGAAGAATGGGGAGGGCATGTGAGTGAGATCACACATGTTGTCTCTACGACATGTACGAACTCCGCCAACCCTGGCTTCGATCACTATGTTACCAAAGCACTAGGGCTACGGGCTGGTGTGGAGAAGATATTGCTACACGGAATAGGCTGCTCCGGTGGACTCGCAGCAATACGGGCAGCCGCGAATCTAGCACTGGGGTCATCGTTTCGGAAGAAACCCGCTCGAGTATTAGTTTTAGCTTGTGAAGTATCGAGTACAATGGTGCGATCAGAGTTGGACTCGATCGACAAGGAGCAGAAAACTCGCATCGGAGTCTGCCTGTTCAGCGATTGTGCTTCGGCTTGCATCCTTAGCAATGGCATTGGTGAAGGACATGACATCCCCATGCCGGTCTACGAACTCCTGGGCTGGAAGCATGAAATACTCGAGGACACAGAGAAAGACTTGGGCTTCGACGTCGACCCACTCGGTTCGCATGATATCCATTGTTAGATCTAGTACACCCAAAAGCTAATTTTCTCAAGGCTGGAAAGTCGTTCTCTCGCCCCGCGTACCAACCATGACCGCCGCTGCAGTATCTCCAGCCTTCCAAGGTCTCTTGAAGTCAATCCCTGAATTGCATTCGAATGGCAAATCCTATGCGGCCAGCGATTTTGACTGGGCTCTCCATCCCGGAGGCTCAACGATCATTACTGGCGTTGAACAAGCAATGAACCTGACTGTAGACCATCTGAGAGCAAGCTACGAAATCTACGTGAGCTGTGGCAACAGTTCCAGTGCGACAATCATGGCGGTCATGGACCGCTTGAGGAACATGGGAGAGGGAAGAGAACATGTGGTTGCTTGTGCATTTGGACCAGGTATATCGCTGGAGATGATGATATTACGGAGGCCAAAACCGACAATCGACGGTCTTCTTTCTGAAGAGGTCGACTGATCCTGCTAATACGATGCTTCATTTAAATATCTTGCGGCTTCATACGGGCTTTTTAGGCTAAATCCTTTGTAGCCCAGTGAGCTTAGAATGTACAATGCATAGATGATGAGTTATACTTTTGTACTGGCTACCACTACCGGAGAGCAACGACTTCATCTTTACCTATGTACAACTCGCTCAAACCGTCAGGTTACTGCATCTTCTTCCCGCCAGCTTCCTTGATCCCGATAAAATAATTCATCATCCCCCCAGTCCATGTATGTACCTCCCTCCCCGTCTCGAACCTCCACCCCTCCGTACTCGCCCCACATTCTCGTATCAATTTCAAAATCTCCCCTTCCCTCCTCGTCCTCAAACAGCTAACCACTCCATCAAACACCAACACAAACGGCACCACCGGTATCACATACGTCCAAAATAGCAAACTCCAATCGCCCCAAAACCACCACCAACTGCCTGCCCACAGCAACGGAAACATGCCCAGTACCGTAAATACACTGCCCAAATCGCGGCCTTGAAGCTCAAAGATTGCAAACCCAGACGAGTTTGTGAGGGTATTATGCAGGATACGGGTAGCCAGGGGATCGGGAAAGTGGTGGAAGGCGAGGGAGAAGAGGCGAAAGATCTTCTTATTCTTCTCCTTCGTGCCTGCCATCGAGAGTAAGTCGCGCGGGGCATTGGCTGCATCAACCGGGGAGGGCACGTAGTATAAGTCATCGCTCTTCCTGCTGGCTTTGACCCATTCTGGGAGATGGGGATGAATGTCCGTCATGACGAAATCCACTCCTCCTCCTCGGCCCCCATCTACGTCGCCATTCACATGTCCGTTCGCCCCTAAATCCCCATTCCGTACGAGTATGTTTCCACCATCGCTCAATATCTTCAGAGCTCTGTTTACCTCGCGCTCTATATACGGCGTGGGACCGCCGGCGCCAGAGCAGAAATCGACGAATGTGTACTTTGTGATGGACGGGCCGAGAACTGTCTGGAGCGTGCGGGCAACGAGGGAGGCGGGAGACGCAGGTTGTAGGATTGGCGCTTTATATTCCCAGAAGAAAGTGAGACCTGCCTGGACGAAGGCGCGCAGGGGGGCGGGGAACCTAGAATCAGGTCCGTGGCGTCAGTGGTTTGTAGGCGAGGACGACTCGGGATGGAAATTGGTTACCAGAACTGGTCGTCGATTTCGAAAAGACGGAGAGGGGGGATGGGGAGAGGGAGCGCCATCGCGGTGGACCGTGGAGTAGAAGGATCGCAGAAACGGTGGCAATCCTTGCCTGTTCTCTAAATCAGGACAAAAGCTAGGGTTTTGCTACGGCAGTCGAGATCCGCACTTCTGCAGTCGCGCTAGGTACCTTACCGCGTTCCAAAAGATTTGTGTGCCAAGAGCTTGACTTTCGAAGCTCGTCGTCTCACAATCTACTCTTCTCTAAACTAGGAGACTGCCAACATGTCTCTTTCTATGCCCGGTGCGCCTAACGGTGGTCTCTTCAAGCAAGGGTATCAAAAGTATGTCCCTTTAAGCGACTCAGCACGAGACCTCCAAGTAGTTCTTGAACTAACTACTCCCTCCTAGCTACGAATCCGAAGACGGCGCCGTGATACGGAACATAGAAGCATGCCGAGCCATAGCCCAAACAGTTCAAACATCTCTCGGTCCATACGGTCGCAATAAAATCGTCATCAATCATCTGCAAAAAATGATTCTGACCTCCGATGCCGCCTCAATATTACGAGAACTTGACGTTGTGCACCCTGCAGCGAAACTCATAGTCATGGCTAGTCAACAGCAAGAGGCGGAGATGGGTGATGCTACTAATATGGTGATAGTGCTGTGTGGGGAGATGTTGAAGAAGGCGGAAGAGCTGCTGAGGATGGGCTTGAAGACGAGCGATGTGGTGCAGGGGTTTGAGAGGGCACAGAAGGAGGCATTGAGGTGTTTAGATCGTGCGTATTCTGAACACTTATGATAAGTACAACTTACTTACAACACTCAGATCTCGTTGTCGACTCAGTAAAAGACCTCCGCTCGCACCCCGAGCTCGCAAAAGCCATCCGCACCGTAATCGCCTCCAAGCAATCCGGCTCCGAAGACTTCCTCGCCGACATGGTCGCGGAGGCCGTCCTCGCCGTTCTACCCAAACAACCTGTCAATTTCAACGTTGACAACATCCGCGTCGTGAAAATCATGGGCGGTAGCCTCGAACAGTCGAAAGTGGTCAAAGGCATGGTCTTTGGCCGTGAACCCGATGGAAGCATCAAGAAGGCCAAGAACGCAAAAGTAGGCGTCTTTTCCTGTCCGATTGATACAAGCCAGACGGAGACGAAGGGAACGGTGCTATTACACAATGCAAAGGAGATGATGGATTTTACCAAAGGCGAAGAAAACCAACTCGAAACCATCATCAAAGAACTGCACGACTCGGGCTTACGCGTCGTTGTAGCAGGCTCGACTGTAGGGGAATTAGCTCTCCACTACCTCAACCGTTTTGGCATACTAGTCGTCAAAGTCCTCTCGAAATTCGAACTCCGCCGTCTCTGTCGCGTCGTAGGCGCCACCCCACTTGCCCGCCTAGGGGCCCCCATGCCCGATGAGATGGGAAAAGTCGACATAGTCGAAACGCTCGAAATAGGCGGCGACCGCGTCACCGTCTTCCGGCAAGACAACGACGTCACAAGAACAGCCACGCTAGTAATACGAGGCGCAACGCAGAACCATCTCGACGACATTGAACGAGCAATCGACGACGGCGTCAACGTCGTGAAGGCCATCACCCGAGATCCAAAACTGGTCCCCGGAGCCGGTGCCACGGAGATGCAGCTGATCGAGCGCGTATCGGCCTACGGGGAAAGAACGCCCGAACTCTCCCAGTACGCCATCAAGAAGTACGCCGAGGCCTTCGAAGTCATCCCCCGCACGCTCGCCGAGTCCGCAGGTCTAGACGCCACAGAGGTTCTCGCGACGCTGTATGCCGCTCATCACAAATCGTCCAATGCCGTAGACGGAGAGGAAGACGACGACGACGACGAAGAAGATGATGAGGACGAGCCCGATTGGACCATGGGCGTGGACGTGGAGAATGACGATGGGACGGGCACGTTGGACGCCAAGGAGGAAGGGATTCTGGACCTGCTGGTGTCGAAGCAGTGGGCCATTAGGCTGGCGACGGAGGCGGCGAGGACGGTCTTGAGTGTGGATCAGATTATCGTGGCGAGGCAGGCCGGCGGCCCCAAGCCGCCGGGTGGTCAGAATCCGGACTGGGACGAGGATTAGAGGGAGGGAAGGGAGATGTGGACGTAGAGCTCTGTATTAAAAGCCTATAGAGGAAGCTAGCGTTTGAGTGAACCGATGCTTTCTATCCTGAACTTCTGTCACAGCATGGAGGGACGTCCGAGAAATCAACTCGAGCTTCATCCTTCACATCGACCGTGGAGACAGCTCCTTGAAACCAGGAGAACCTGTTGATATGATGAACTGAGACGAATTAAATGCAAGGGAATCGATACAGCTCCGCTATGACAGAATGCTCTCTTCGCCACCCTCCAATCCCCACAGCTCAGCGCTGAACAACGCTAATAAGCCCAGTAATACAGCAAGTGGAACAATACAACATATCCCCATCTTCTCCAGAATGTATGCACGGCAGTCCCCACACCAGAAGCATGCCTCCCATGTCAGACGTTCCGTGGGCCCGAAACTGTCGACGGGGAACGCTGCGACCACTGGTACAGCACCGAATAATAATTGTAAATAAAAATCATCCTGTACATCGTGTCAGCGTTTGGACGCGAGCTTCCGCTTCTGATAGCCCGAGGGGCCGATCCAATCTTCGTCTCACACGCTGCGGAGGGCCTATGCTCACCATTCGAAGGCGGCAATCACAGTGGCACACTTCCACGCGACGTCCGGTGGTCTGTGGGAAAGAAGGGTAACATCCTTGCCCTTGTCCTGCAGCATGGCGTTGATTGCACAACCCCAGAGCATGGTAGTGAGCCATTCGGAGATAACGATGAACAAGTCCGGGGAGGGCGTAGGCTCTCGTTTGAAAAAATCGGGAATGGCAACTAAGATTGTGAGGATTGACGCCGAGACTGTGTTGGAGTCAGTAGTCGCACAAGAGTAGCGGTATGTTGGCAATACGGCGGGTCTAGAACCCTAGGCGAGTTGCTGAGCATTGGGGTAAGATCGTACAATGACATGATTTGTTAACTGTGAGTAACACAAAGTAACCTTGTATTGGGGATCACTTTTCGGGTGGGTCTAAGGGTGATGAGGATAGGTAGGGAGACAACGTATTACCAAAGCCCAAGGGTAGATCAAGGATGAGCCACCAGCCACGGTTGTTACCGCAATAGGACAGCAGTGCCAGAGAGATGATAGCGAGCGAGACTTGGATGATTCGGACTTTGAACAATGAACGTGAGCTTAGAATAAATAGGAGCTGTACTCTTAATAGCTGCTCAGACAACGGCGTCAAATACCCATGGTGGAAAGGCATATCGTCGTGGTCGTGGTCGTGGATGTCTGGTGGCTGGGATTTGATATCAATGTGCAGTGTATGTTGTTGGCAGAATTGGGGAAGTCCATTTCCGTGGCAAGGTACTCTGGTATGTGGTTTGGTGACAGGAGCGCCCTATTTGCGGATGAGGAAGTTGTCACCCTTGGAGATCAAATTTTCGAATGTGACAACGCGATGGAGGGTTTCTTCATATACGAAGATCTTGAAGACTATAGCAGCCAGATGTGCAAGACTAATATGGCAAAATTTGCGCAGGAGATGGTTTGAGTCTCGACAGTAGTATCAAATCCATGGTAAGAGAGTGTAGCAGAAGTCATGCATAGAGGGGAAGGATTCCCCAGATATGAAGACTTGGTACATTCTGATTGATATCTGAATCAATCATCAATGCAATAAGATCGGATTTTTTGGAACTGATAATAATAAGATGTGATGTTCTACCTGTTCTCATTACAGGCAGGCGAATACTCTTGACCTGAAGGGCGAGGTTCTTTCCTAATAGATGCCATGATACAGAAATTTAGGGCGCGGCAGTCACGACAGGCGTTGAGAGGCAGGTAATAATCAATACAATTGTACATGATGATTCTGGCAATTATACTGGCGATAGTTGATGTGATGTAAGCAACGTTGATGCAAGATGCTGCAGCAGGTGGAGGGCAACAATTGGATCATCGAGGGCGTCCCACCATTGATTGTAATCAATCTCAAAGTAGTATTGATGTTCTTCCGGATCCCATTTGGTGGACGCCATTTGGCATTTGGCATTTGGAATAGACCAGATGGTGTCTAGACATGGGGAAAGGACGTTTTATTTTTTTCTTTTTCCGCTTTTTTTTTTTTGTGCACATTTTGTGACAGGCTGCAGACAGTCGCTGGGTCCAGACTGCTCGATCCAATTAAATATGCTCGGTTTGGAAGTGGTGTAACAGCCAAGGGCAGGTTGTGCATCAGGTACCTGAGATGAAAGAGGAAGGTGAGAAGGCTGCAAGAAGCCTGTAAGAAGCCTCGGACGCTTTTGGTGTTTTAGTGTTTTAGCAAGCACCCCACCGCGCCCCCCCTGCAATTTCCCCGAGCCTCGCCGCAACATCCCTCACAGCCGCCAGAAGTCTCCGCTCGCCAAGCGCATCAGGTCCAGGTTCAGGTTCAGGTACAGGACCACCTCGGTCATGATCTCTCTCTTATTTGCTCCTTCTGCTCCCTTGACCGATGACCACCAAACATCCTGGCTACCCACGCTTCATCAAAACGTGCGCCTGGTCCCTGAATAGACCATTTTTCTCAGATACCCTGGCCTGCCATTGCGAAATCGAAGAGATTGCTGAAGCCATCAGCCGTCCTGATCAGCCAATTCAATAAACGGGGATTGAGGATCCGAGGGGAAAGACTTGATTGTTGGAGCCGGCATTGCTTTCGTTCATTGTTCTTGTCTGGGACACGGCGATCTTTGCCGAGCGACATCATCAGCAGACCTACCGCAGCACCAGCACCCATCACGTCCATATTTATACACCGGCTCTCCATCTCGTGCACGATCATCCTTTACGAGTCAGCTTGCTTATGATATGGACTTTAAATACAGAAATAATGGCCGAATGGCCTCGGACGCGGATCACGATATCTTTATGCATGCCAGACGCTCTTCAGGTCCGGTGACCCTTGGGTCCCGCCTCTCAAGAAAGAAAGAGTCGATGCAGTATAACCACCCAAAGCCACCCTTGACCCCAAATACCACTTCTGCCATGCCACAAGCCATACCTAACCCTCTATTACCTTCCGCGCCCGCTTCGCCTCCAACGCCTGCACCGAGTCCGACCCCGCATCAAAGATCACCTACTTCTTGGCACCTCGCCCTGGATGATGTTGAGGATCCAACTCTGGAAGAGGCGAGGAATTTATTCAGGGGATTGGACATTGCGGCAAAAGAGAACTGGCTGAGATTGCTGGTGGATGAGTGCGATAACCATACTTTGAGCTTTTTGCACCAGATTGTCAGCCCGAGACTGAAAAAAGATCCCTTCAAAGCTTTGCCGAACGAACTTTGTTTTAGGGTGCGATGACCTATGATCTGTAACGGATTTGGCAGTGTCACTGATTTGTTGCAGATACTCGAGTTTGTCGATGATCCTAAAACCTTCGTTCGTGCCTCGCAGGTTTCGAGAAGATGGCGGGAGATTGTGAGCGACGACCAAGCTTGGAAAACGTTGTGTGAGAAACATGCCTACCGCAGGATGTCTAGCGATTCGATCGGCTCCAGCATGAACAACTCAACCGCCTCTGTCAGCCAATTACTCTACACTCAACATCTACGCTCAGCATCACCCAGCCGTGTACTTGACAACATGTCAGCTATCGATGAAGACCCGGAAGTCGTTACCAATCCTCCGGATCTAGCACCCACTACAGGCTCTCGAAGGCAAAAGAAACCTAGACCGAACACACACCGGTCACACTTCAAGCACAGATATTTGGTGGAGTCGGCATGGAGGAAAGGAGGTTTGATGACAGCGAGGCACATCCATCCCGATCAAGGCGTAGTCACAAGCCTACATTTGACGAAGAAGTACATAGTAGTCGCCCTTGACAATGCCAAGATTCACGTCTTCAATACGAGAGGAGATCATCAGAGAACTTTGCTAGGACATCAAATGGGCGTTTGGGCAATGGTCCCTTGGGAAGACATACTCGTCAGTGGTGGCTGCGATCGAGATGTCAGGGTTTGGAACATGGCTACTGGGTAAGTCGAGGAGGAGGCGAGTTGGGATCCGGTGCTGACATATTCACACAGGGCGAGCGTTCACACGTTACGAGGTCACACCTCCACTGTCCGGTGTCTCAAGATGTCGGATGCGAGAACTGCAATCTCCGGCTCGAGAGATACTACGCTGCGAGTGTGGGACTTGACTACTGGTGCATGCACGAACGCTCTTATGGGCCATCAAGCTAGTGTTCGCTGCTTGGAGATCCATGGGGATCTTGTTGTATCAGGAAGCTACGACACTACAGCGAAGATATGGAGTATTTCAACTGGACAATGTTTACGCACCTTGCAAGGTCACTTCAGCCAGATTTATGCTATTGCCTTTGACGGACACAGAATAGCGACAGGTAGCTTGGACACGAGTGTCAGAATATGGAATCCGCATGATGGGTATGACACCCGATCTCCCTATCATGAACTGTGAAAGTAGTAGCTGACCAGTTGATTCACACAGTACCTGTCAAGCTATCCTTCAAGGGCACACTTCCCTGGTCGGTCAACTTCAGATGCGCGGTAATACACTCGTGACAGGGGGCTCCGATGGATCTGTTCGCGTTTGGTCACTCATAACAAATGCTCCTATTCACCGTCTTGCGGCCCATGACAACAGTGTCACTTCTCTGCAGTTCGACGACGCACGGATCGTCAGTGGTGGCAGCGATGGTAGAGTCAAGATCTGGGACACAAAAACAGGTGCGCAAATAAGAGAGCTAAGCCAACCGGCAGAAGCTGTGTGGAGGGTTGCATTCGAGAGTGAGAGATGTGTTGTCATGGCTAGCAGAGCAGGGCGCACAATTATGGAAGTGTGGGACTTCACGCCACCGCCTGAAGATGGAGATGAACAAGAGGGGGAAAGGCCGGTCGAATTGAGAATGGATATGGGGCAAATATTGGACGAGGACATGGCTGATGCGGAGGAAGAGGATCACAAGAGCGACATGATTGATACCTATAGCACAGGTGGAGAGGAGAGCGAAGGAATGACGGATTGAAAGGGAACACCACTCTTGGATGACCCCGGTCTTGGTAATGACGGGCTTGGATTGCATGCATACTCCTTTTGGATACCAACATCGCATCTGAGTCACGACACGAGTCTCATGGGTGGTATCATATGAGCATCACTACACTTGTGGTCTACTTTAGATGGTGTGGTATTCTTACATATCGATCTTGCAACCTTTTTACACTTTGATGACACCCTTTTGTTCGTATGCATTGATGACATGTGGGGTCTGTTGTTGGTTTGGGCTTTTGATGCCTGAATCTCGTCCGGAAGCTGAAAGATGAGGAATGGGTTTTTTGTCTTATCTGGTGGTACGATTTCTGTTTTTATAGACTGGAGTTGGGATGTGGAGTTATGCTTGAGCTGGGTTGGGTCTTTTGCGCTTTAGAGTACGCGGTTTGTTTGTTGTGGTGGGGCGTATGGTGGGGAGGTGCTGATGCTATTTATTTGCGATGATGTGATTGGGATTGCGGTTGGGGGTTAGTTGGTGCTGGGTCGAGTGTGTGGTTGTGTTTTCTGATTCTTGGTCTCTTTCTGTTTGTTGGTTTTCTTCTGGGCGCTGGGTTATGGGTATGGATTATGGGAGGGGGGT
>JAEUBB010000128.1:66649-88663 GCA_018257885.1 Parmelia sp. 050094 | reverse complement strand
GGGGGGGTCGGATGGAGATGAAGGGGGTGAGATGAGGTGGGATTGTTCTGGATACAGGTTGTGATTGGGGTTTGTGGGATGGTTGGGGGACGGATGGTGCGCGCGGGATGGAGAAGGAGTCGCGGTTGCGGGGGTTTGGGGATGAGATGGGGTGGGGACGGGAGTAAGGATGTGTGGTGGCGGGTTATTGTGATTTTGGAAAGGGGTCTGAGGGAAGTTTGGCTACTAGTGTATCACCCGTTGAAGGATCATTGGTCCAGGTCCTTCTGCAAACTGCGATTCTTCGTGTAGCTCAATGCATCTCTTGCCTGGTAGAGGCGTTCGAACCGCGGAGAGCGGCAGGGCTCAGATATCTTAAGTGTCATGTAGTTGTTATAATGGTCTCGGACGTACATAATTCAATGGTTTTAATGGTCAGGCCCTGATACCTGGACTATTAGTCCGGACGGTCCAATTGGACTGACAGTCCAAACAGTCTGGATATAGCGAATATCTTCAGCCTAATAATAGACTAATTCTCGCACTCGACTACTTATCTGCCTTATTGTAGGGTGGGTACCTAAGTAAGAGTATCCCAAGTCGTGGTTTTAACTGGGCATCTTTACGAAGGAGGGTTGATATATAATTATGGGTATTGTGGAGAAAGGGGCTTTAGATGCCTTTGATAAGGACCCGGACTGTGGACTACTTGTATAGCTTCATTTTGGACGGACCGTCCGGACCTTTGGGAGCCTTGCCCGGGAGGAAGAAAACCGACCGACTAAGGATCTCCTCGATATGTAAGGTAGGCGACCCCTTTTAATTCTTTCGTCAACGCTGTCCCTTGGTTGGATACACCCTTTACGAGCGACTCGTTTGCGAAACCTCGAACGTATGCAAGTGCGATAGAGAGAGAGGGGGTTTTTTTTTTTGAAAGAAGCAAGAACCCATACTGATACGAAAGCGAGAAAGGGGTCAGAGACGGAAAGAACGCCGACTGAGAACAGTCCCGTTCGAGTACATTTATCCACTGCCCTTTTTATCGCCCAACTCTTTGCCATCTGCCGCATCTCCCAGATGTTGATCTCAAGTCTTTGACCGCCGTCTGATCAACAGCTTCGCACTCGGATCCGGATAGAGAAATTCATCCGCGTTGAAATTGTTCGGTCTCGCCTTCCTCTCGGGGTACCTGAAATCATACTCCACAATCAGATGCGCCACGATGATCTTGAGCTCGCTCGAGGCAAAAAGCGGCCCGGGTAGGCGAACCGGCCGTGTCCGAAATGTATGTGGTCTTTATCCATGACGGCGTATTGATGCCTGTACTCCTCGGAGGGCTGCTTGCGCTTCTCGTAGTAGCGGAACCCGTTGAAATCTTGGGCGTTTGAAAGGTTGGCCGGGTCGTTGGAGATGGCGTAGGCGCTGTGGGTGCGGGCGGGGAGTTGGAGGCCATCGGAGAGGGTGAGTGGAGTTTGAACGATACGGTGAAAGCCCACTAGACGTTTGAGTTAAGCTTGATCCCATTAGCATTTTGGGATCTCAGGAAATATTCACATAAATTGGGAGGGTTGACCCTCTGAGATTCGCGGAGGAAGCTGTCGATTTTGAGCATCTTATTAGGTATCGCTGGCTCCATTCGCCTTGTTCTTTGAGTAGAGCGGAGATTTCGGCTCGCAATGACTCGATGTAGCTGGGCATAGCACACAAGTCATACATCACATGCGCTGCCGCCATTGTCGTCGTATGAGCCGCGCCGAGGAAAACTAGCAGTTGACGGTGAGCCAGCTTGACCGGACGGCTTTCGTCTTCGCTAGCGCCATCCATCATCCATTGCAGAAAGTGGTCTGGCTTTTGATAATCCAAGTTGTCCTTCTCTGCTCTACGGCGTTCTTCTATGATTGGAACTAAGATTGTCTTGGCCTTTCGAAGATTTCTTTGAACCTTCCAGGCTGGAGGGGTGATTGCCGCAATGAATGGCCGCAGGATTGGTGGGAAAAGACGGAGGACCATCATGGTCAGGGTGAAGTTCTCCGCGAAAGCCATCGAGGCTTGTGCCCAGTCTTCATTGTAACAATCACGATCACCGAGTAGAATTCGATTAGAGATGCGAGCAACTAGCTTGAGTACAACTTCGTAGATGCGTATTTCAACCCACTGATCTATGGTACATATCAGTTCGGATCTCAGATACGATTCGGGTGGTATACCTTGACAATCTGGGACCGCAGTCGGCAGCGCTCGGTCGATTTCATCCTTCATGATAGGAGTCAATTTAGGTAGATTTGGCGTCAACTTGGATTGAATGGTCGTCGTATGGAGATGGCCCTCAAGGAATATAGATAGTCCAGTATAGTCTCGGATTCTTGCTTTTTTACATCATCGCACCGCAGATATAGACAGCGAAGGGTTCAAGGTGACGAACCACATACAGCGCACCAGAAAAGAAGGCTCAAAAACTGAGCGAAAACCGACGGGACGGGCTGGTATATTGTCAAAGGCTGGGGCAAAGTTCCGGGCGACGAAAATTATCGCCAGGCTCAGAAGGGCAATTTGGATCAGATTATCTTTTGCTGCTAGACATGGGTACGAGACGACCTCGCCATTGACGCTCGCGTGACTGCTCTCCTCGATCTTTGTCATATTCGCTTTCAACACTAGAGACGGTGGACTCTGCTGGAGGTTAATGCCCTCCAACGCGAAATGGTGAGATAATAAGAGACGGCCACGGTGTAGAGCAGTACACAGCCTGATGATGGTGATGGTGGTGGTATATGCCAACAAAACCAGCACTTCAAGCGTCGAAGAGTTGGAGAATCGCGTGCGCTCCCCATGACGATGATGTGCATGTCGCGTATCCAATGAGTCTGTTGCCTTGCTCTAAGCTCCGTATTACGTGCAGGCGCAGGTGTGGCATCCAAGTCCTAAATATCCTGTAAACCCCGCAGCTCTTGAAAACGTAACAGGCTACAACCGATGCATATCTGCAATATTGCCTCGAAGAAGTTAATGCGTCCTCTAGTCCGCTTGTATTTTGTTATTCGAGCGCTTACTCTAAGCACCATGTCTTGGGAGTTAGAGCGGTGCAGCAAGAATCGGCTTGAAAGATGATATTAAAGGCAATGCCTTGACCTGAGTCTTACCTTTTGCCCTTCGCAACGCTTTTTGTGTCGTTGCTTCTTTCTCCAACATCCTGGATACTGGCAAGACTACATTGTACCTTGTTGCTCCATACTAGCTCGCTATTGTTGCTTGTGAAGATGGTACTACCAACGCCAGCAGACGTCGCGTACATGGAAGAGCATATCCATGATACTTTGGTTCCTCGGATCCTGGCGGTCACTGTAACTTGCATGCTTATCGCCCTCATTGCGGTTTTGCTTAGGATGATCTCTCGTCGCATGATACCAGTGCCGTTCATGATGGACGACTGGACAATTATCGCAGCGACGGCGTGTCTCCCTGTAAATCACCTTGAATTGGGCGGTCGTTAATCAATTCTTCTTGCAGGGTTTATTTGTCATCTTTGGTATAGGATTTTGTGTGAGCACACATTATGGAGGTGGTAGACATGTCATTCTGGTCACCGATCCTAAGAAGATAGCTGAGGTGAATATTGGGTACGGCACAAGACTTTCAGGAGATATATACACTGACCAAATCACCTTTGCTTTTAACACAGGTGTACCTCGTTATCGAATGCGTCTATCCACTCTCCCTCACTGCCATCAAAACATCTATCCTATGTCTCTATCATCGCATCTTCCCCCAGAGGTGGTTCAATATTGTGCTCATCGCCGTTGGAGCTTTTGTTACCACCTTGGGAATCGCCACCTGCATCGTCTTTATCTTCCAGTGTACGTCAATCAAGGCACAATGGGACCCTACTGTTCCGGCCCACTGTATCAAATACGCCACCTTCTCGCTTGTGGTCAGCATCCTCAACGTGGTGACCGATTTCGTCATCCTGGCTTTGCCAATGCACCCAGTCTGGAATTTACACACATCAACGAGGAAGAAGTGGATGTTGACTGTGATATTCGTGATCGGATGTTGGTACGGAAGCTGCCCTTTCTATTCATGTGGCTTTGAGGTCTTTGCTAAAGCTCCCTTTCCCAGCGCGTGCATTGTCAGCATAGTCCGTTTAACCTTCATATCCACAGCGGGCAGAAACTCTGACCTCAGTTGTAAGGCCCAACCTGCTTTCCAAGCACTTCCTCCCAGCCATTCCCATGTGTTTTAACAAAAATTTCCAGGGTCGATAAACAAAAACGGCGAAATCACCACCATTGAACTAATGGTCGGCATCTTCGCCGCCTGTGTCCCCACCTACCGCCCCTTAATCAGATACTGGACTGGGCAGTACCGGAACTTTGTCGCCAAGGGGAGTTCGCGCGGTCCGAAATCCGCGCCCTCCCGCCACGGTATGGCTGTGAGTGGAAGCAGGTACCCTAAAGATCAGCTGAGTTCAATTGAAATGATTGATAAAGCAGCAAGCATGGTAGGTACGGGGGACAGAGGGAGCCGTTGGTTTGAAATTGGTGATGATGAGGAAAATCTTGTTAGGGGATAGGGAGGATGAGCCCGATTAATAGCCGATGCAGTGGTAAGCCAATGGAAGACGAATATATAGTCGTACTTTTCTATGATCCGAAGCGATGTATTTCTGATTCGGAAGCGAGTACTCCGTACGACGGCGTAGCCCGTCGGTGAATGGGCGCATGCTTGCAAAGAGATACCTCAATTTGTCTTTGACAACGTCAACGATTTCTGCAATCGAAGTAGTGAGCAAAGGGGAAAGCCTTGCGCGGATTGTCATCTTATGGTCTCCAGTCGCAATAACAAGGGTGTGGAGCAGCAAGTTGAGAAATGATAGAGCGCTAGAGCGACATCTAGAATCTTTCCTTCGCCATGTTCAGGGAGCTGCGCCTGTAAGCAACAGATGATGAGACAATGAATCATGCAGAACAACAAACAAGACACGACAACGGACCATGCAGAGCGACGGATTATGCAGAGCGACGGACTATGCAGAGCGACGGATTATGCTGAGCGACGGATTACGCAGAGCAACGGCCTATGTAGAGCAATGGGAGGAGGAGACAGGATCCTTTAGCCTTGTCAGACCAAAAATACAGTCCAGTGGATCGTGCCATGCAAAGGTCCGAACCGCTCAGAAGGGTAGTGATTTACCGGGTACTCGCTTAGCTGTGCATTATTCACACCACCTCGCTCGCAAGAAACACTGCACCATTCTCGATCCGAGAGATTATATTCCGATGGAAATTCGCATATGGGAGGGAATTGAAGCCAAAGTTGGGTGATGCGCCGGCCGTTGTCGGACATTGCTGCGTGCAGATCACTCCTATATCGAGTAATTCCTGCGTGGCCCATGCTGACTTGAGAGAAGGTGTCTTGGGCCGGGACGTGCATGATTCGACCGAAAGAGGATTTAGATCTCGTCAGGAAAAGAAAGAATTCGACGGGGTGATGGAAAATGCAAAAACAACTTCGCCGTTGTATCAGTGCCGTTAGGAATGCCGTGCATGAAGAATATCCGAGGAAAGACTTTAGAAATGGGTCTTCGATTGGTCATGGCAATCACTAGCGCATTTAACTCCGGGAAATCACTGTGTGCGGCAATTTGCTACCAAGTCTATGGAGTCTTTGGAGTCTATACGTGCCTTGCCCTGTCCTTCCATCCTTGTGCTTCTCGCAATCATCGGACAAGTCTACGCGGGTAAGATTGGACCTTAGCTGCGATTGTCGCCCGGTGGGGCCAGTACCGAACAATATGCAAGGGGGAATGACAACCCCCATATTACTCCCGAGATGGTGCACTGGTTCAACACGCTTCCGGTGGTTGGTTTCAAGGCTGCGATACATACGGTGGGTTTCGTGATGGTGCCACGTTGCACATCATCATGCAGAGTAAGCAAAACCAGTATTCCGTGGGAGCGTGTGGAACAGAGGCTAACGGGGTTAGTTTCGTCCGTTTCGGCGGGAGAGTGGCATTAGAGTCATAGTCATTGCGAAACTACTCTGCCAAGCAACTGGGACTTTGAGACATCGGTTTTCATGATTTTGCATGCAACGTGTAATAGAGAATCATTTGGCATTATGTCTCACCTATGTTAGCCGTACATTGCATACACTGTTGCCAACGCTCCCGATGGTCCACCAACTAACTGCTAACTAATAGTCCTGGACTGGTTCAAACTGATAGTCCATAAACCAGTCCAATAATTTTATAGATAGATAGTTAACTGGTCTAGATTGTATAGATTATTAGTTAAACTATTAGTAAACTGGTCTAAATAGTGACGGATTGAATTTGTTAAGGCCTATATATATCTGGATTCGATAGGCGTATTTTTAGTAGTAATTAGAGAAACAAATTTTTCCTACTAATCTTTCAACTTATTCTTTAACTAATTCTTTAACAACTACGTTACTATAGTACCTAGTAACGATGACTCTAATCTATTAGATAGGCCAGCAAGCCTAAGAATACTATACAGTATCGTCGCTAGATCCGTAACTAAATTTGTTAGATTCAGCTAGAATAGAACTAAGTTACTTAAGCTATATAGTAAGCGAAGTATTATTAGAACGCTTAGTATACGTAGATCTAACGAGGACTTAGTATATATATATACTAAGTTAGATCTTAGTAAATAAGCTTAAAAAGATAATCTCCTCTTAAGTTCTTTTTCTCTTCTTTAAGAATTAGTCTATTACTTTAGTACTATATACGAATATATATACTTACTAGTCTTATATTATTATAATACTTTAAGACTTAATTTAAGAATTATTTTTAATAATTTTAATTCTTTAATTCTTTTAAGAAGTAGTAATTCGAGATTAGTATAATCTTAATATTATAATTATAATTATAATATATCTAAATTATAAGCGAATTATTCTTATTAAAAATAATATTAAGTTAAAATATTAATATTATAATATAGTTTAAAGTACTAAAGTATATATTTAAAATTAATAAAAATAAGAATTAAAATAATAATCTTAATATTAATTTAAATTATAATAATAATAATAACTAAGAATTAAAGATAAATTTAGATTAAGATAATAAAGATTAGAAGTAATTTAAACTTATTATTAATAAATATATAATAGAAGCTACTTATTATTAAAATATATTAGCGAAGTAATACTATCTTAATACTCTTAATTAAAAGATTAAGTTATTAGAATAAGATATAATATCGAGTACTTATATTTATAATATAAGTAAGAATATAGAGTTATTCTTAATTATAGATTCTAAAAGAATCTTAAATAGTATATAGAAGAGTAGTATTATAAAAAGATCTTAATATTAACTTTATTTAAAGGATCTTTTAATATATAAGAATAAGAATACTCGTAAGTACTATAATTAATATTATAAGATAGAGAAAAGATTTTATCTTAGTATTAAGTACTTTTATATTAGATAAGATAGAATTTTTTAGATACTTTAGTTTATTAAATTAGATCTAAAAGAATAATAATATATTATTAAGTTAAAAAAACTTTAATAAGTAATTTATTTAAAAAAAATTTAAAAATATACTTCTAAATTAAATTAAAGATTCTATTAATTATAGTCTTAATATATTTTAAGCGTATTTAGACGCGTAGTAGAGACTAAATTAAATAGTTTAATAATTTAATATTTATCTAACTTTTTTAGAATTATAAATAAACCTCTATATTAAAAGTTAATAAATAGTTTATTTATTTATAAGATTATAATTTAAGATTTAAGTTATTATTACTAATATATAATTAGTTCTTATAATAAAAAATAAGTTACTATTTTTAGTAATATAATTAAAGATTAATCGATATAGAAGTAATATAAACTCTTCGCGAAGCTAATATATAAGTAATATATTAATCTTACGCGAAAATTATAGAGAATTTAATTAAAATTCTTTAAAATTATAGCTAAGAGATAGTCGTTATAAATATTTTTTATAGAGACGTAATAATAGTAAATTTAAAAATAAGTTAAATTATAAATAAAAAGAAAGAAATAAATATTTAAAAACTATTTAATACTATAATTATAATAAAATAGAATATTACTTAACTACTTATAAAAAACTTAAGAAGTTAAAAAATATTAATTAAGTTTCTATTAAATTAATAGATAATTATAATATATATATAGTTAAAATAAAGAGAAAAGATAATTTCTTATTAAGAACTCTATATTAATAAGAATAAAAAGAGAAGTAATCTTTATATTATTATTAATTTATAATAACTATATTATTCTAGATTAAGATAGTTATAATATTATTACTATCTAATTTTATTTAGATAATAGCGCTAAGATAAGTATAATTAGCTAGCGCTTTACTTTAAAATATAATTTAATTAAGATTAATACTTTACTTTCTATATTAAATTAGATAAATAGAAAGTCTACTTATTATTATAAAGCTTATATTATATTATTTATACTCCGTAATAGTTAAACGTATAAGAAACGATATAAATATATATTTTATACTATTAATAAAAAGAAGTTATCTCTAACTCTAGATCTTTCTATTATTAATAAGAAATAAATTAAAATTAATATTATAAAATAAACTTAGTATTTTAGTATAAATAAATAATTATTTAAGATTTTAAAATTTTAAGAATTTATAAATTCTTTAAAGAATTATAAAACTATTTATATCTTAATAGTAGTTAATATAACTTTAATATAATCTAAATATATAATTAGCGTATTATTAATAAATAATATATATATAAGCGACGCAGTACTAGGGCTATAGATTTTAAAAAAGTTAAATAAATATAAAAATATATTCTTAATTAAGAAAGTAAGTTATCTTCTATCTTATAAAAAGCGCGATTATATAATTAAGATTATAGTAGAGCTATTGTTTAGCTTATTATATAATCTATTTAATATCGAGCTAGTAACTTTAAGAAGCTATTTAAATAATATCTTAATTAAAAAATAGATTTAATATTTTATTAGCTTAATTAAGATATTTATTCTCTTTATTTTTAAGAAGAATAAAGGTCTATATTTATATATTAATTATTATAAATTAAATAAGATAACTATAAAGAATCGATATTTATTATCTTTAATTAATAAGATATTAGATTATCTAAATAATATAAAGTAATTTACTAAATTAAATCTAAAAAATACTTATTATTATATCTAAATTTATAAAAATAATAAGTAGAAAATCGCGTTTTATATATACTATAACTACTTTAAATATCTTATAATATTATTTAATCTTATTAACGCTTTAGCTACTTTTTAGACTTATATTAATAAGTCTTTAATAAGATTAATAGACTAATTTTATATAATCTATTTAAATAATATTCTTATTTATTCTTAATCTTATATAGAGTATATTAAATATATTAAGTAGATACTTAATTAACTTTAATATATAAGTTTATTTATAAGTTTAAAAAAATATAAGTTTTTTATTATAAAAGTAGAGTTTTTTAATTTTATTATATTAACTTATAACGTCGCGATAGACTTTTATAGAATAGTTATAATTTAAGAATAATTTAAGTTTAAAAGCTTTTATAGTATATAAGTCTTTTTAGACTTTATAAATTTTTATTAAAGATTTATTTATTATTACTTTCAAATTATAAGCCCTTTAATAGACCTATTAAAAGAGAGTAAAAAAAGTATTAAATTAGAATTATTTAAATAGTCTAAAAATACTAAATATATATTTAGTATATTAAAAGATATCTTTATAAATATATCTTTATTATACTATTATAATTCTTAGCTTTTAATATATATTAAAATAAACTCTTTAAACTTTACTTTAGTAGATATTTTAATTTAATTATTTAAAAGAATTAGATAATAGTACTCTATAATCTTCTATTTAAAAAAGATAATTAATATAGAGTAGAATTATAAGACTTATAATTAAAAACTTCTTATTATTATAATAATCTTTAAATATTAATATTATTATCTTAAGAAAAGTATTTACTTAGTAAAAGTCTTAATAGATTATAATAATCTTAAGTACTTTATAGAGTTATTAAAGTTAAATAGTAGATAAGTTAAATAAACTATAAAGCTTTTTAGCTTTAATTTTTTTATTTTATATAAATTAAATAAGACTAATTTTATAAACGCGCTATTAAGATAGTCGGATTATAGAGGTAAAAATAAAGTAATAAATAAAATTTTACTTACTTTATAGTAAAAGCTAATTAGAATAAAGAGTTTAATAAACTCTATATTTTCTACTATATAAAAAGTATATAGATATAGCGTAGCTAATACTAATAATAAATATATAGAAAGCGTAGAAAGTATCTTATATTAATATAATTTAAATATAGATTAAAGATATCTCTTAAATACTAATATTAAAAAAGAAATAATTAGTTTAAAAAAGATACTTATTAACTTAATAGCTATAGCGATATAAGAGATATACTTAAATATAATATATTCTTTAAGATTTAGAAAATCTTTATCTTAATTTTAAAAGAATTTAAATAAGATATTTATTTAATATAAATATAATATAGCTAAGAAGTAGCTTAACTTTATTATTAAAATTATTAATTATAAATAGCTTATTCTATACTTAGTAGCTAATATATTAATTATTAATAAAATAATATTTAACTTAAGTAGTAAACCCGTCTATAAACTTATTAAGATACTTTAATAAAAGAACGCTCTTATTAAATAATATAAAGCTGATAAAGTATAGAGTACGTAAATATAAGATATTAAAGCTTAGATTATAAATAGCTAGAAATTATTAAATTATAATAATAAATTATATATTTTTAGCGAGACTTCTATTTATAAAGAGCTACTAAAACGCTATTATAATAACTTTATAGCGGACTATTTTAGCGTAGCTAAGATTCTTAAATTAATTAATTATAAATACTATTAAAATAGTATTAAGATAGATATTAAAGAGTATATTAAAATATATAATATTTATTAATATATTAAGATTAAAAGATATTATTCTTATAATAAGTTAGAAGCGCTTTTAATTTTAATAAAACTTTAAAAGAAAATTATAATAAACTTTATTATAAATCTACTATTAAGTAAATATAAGAGTATTATTTATAATATAATTCTTATAGTAATAGATAGATATATTAAAATAATTAAATATATTTTTATTAATAAGATAATTAATATAATTTAGCTAAAAGAGCTATTTATAGAGAAAATTATTCTTAAATATAAAATATTAAAAGATATTATAATAGATTATAGATCTATCTTTATAAGTATATTTTAATTATAAGTATACTACTAATTAAAGATAAAATATAGGCTAAGTACTATCTTTTATTTTTAAATAAATAATTAAATTAAGTATTAAAATTAAATACTAAAGTATTATTTAAAAGTTTATTACTTAAAGTAGTAAAATAATTAAATATTATTATTATTACTTATAAAATTTATATATATATAAAGTAAGTATAAAATAATTAGTTATAATCTATTTAAAGTATTATATAGATTTAATTTAGTATTTAAATTAAGCTCTAAAAATAATATTTTAAAAGAGAAGATATTCTTAATAATAAAATATATTAAAGAAATTAATATAATAAGATAAGAGCTTAAAAGATACTAGTAAAGTATACTTAAAATATAAGTAAAATCTTATAATAAGAAATATAAGCTCTAAATATATAAAAAAGAGAACTTAATAATATTATTTACTTAAAATTTAAAATAAAAATAACTAAATTAAAAGCTATTTAATAAAGTATTAAACTCGTTTTAAGTTTAAAAATATATTAATAAATAAGTTTATTATTTATAATTATTATTATTTTATTAAATCTATTCTATTTTTTATATATTATTACTTAAGTTTTATAAATAAAGGCTAAATAATATCGCTATTCTAGAGTATTCTATAGTAGATCTTATTAATAATATTAAAGAAAATAAAGTAGAGAAAATCTTAAAAAGATAAAAATAAAAAAATATTATTAAATACTTTATCTATTAAAAGAAATAGTTCGAAGAATATAATTAATAGATTATAGAATAGAATATAAAGTATATATAAGATCTAGTTAATAAATTTAATAAAACGAGATTATATAGATAAAAAGTATAGTAAGTATATATTAAAAAAAGAGCTTAAAGGCTAGTAAATTTTAAAAAATTAGTTTAAAGATTACTATAATAAAAAATATAGCTATAAGACTAAAGAGAATTAAAAATAACTTAAAGATTTATTAATAAAATATAAGCTTATTATATTATAGCTAAAGCTATAGTATCGTTTAAATATAAACTAATTATTAGTTTACTTCTTTATAATAGTATTACTATTATTCTTATTATTAAAGAAGATAAAAGAATTATTATTTTTCTTATACTTTATCTTTACTTTATTATTATTGTCGTTATCTAACGCGGTTAACGTATTAAAGATATTATTATTATTATTAAAATTCGTCTCTTTATTATTATTATTATTAAAGAAAGAAGAAGAATTATTAGAAGTCTATAACTTCTTTAAATTTATAAGTAATAAGCTTACTTAATATAAAGTTAGCGCTAGTACTATATAGTAAAAAAGTATATTAAATATAAAGAAAACTTATCTTTATTTAAAAGATATTATAAATACTATTTAAGATATTAATAATATAATAAAGTAACTTCGTCTAGTTAATCTATATTATAAGATTATTTAACTTCTTATAATTACTAAAGCGATTATATATATATTTATTATATATTAGAACTGCGTCGAAGATTTTTATAGTCTACTTAAGAAAATAAGTAGATATATATTATAAGTAACTCGTAATCTATTCGCAACGTATCGTACGCTTATAGTAAATATAGTATTAAAATAAATTATTAGCTAAGCTATAAATCTCCGCTATAGATAAGATCTTAAATTTAATAAATTAGTAAATAAAACCTCTATATTTTTATTATATATAGTATAGATTTATTTATAAAATTATAATTAGCGCGTAGCGCTATATAATAATTATATTTTTTTAATATACTATTATTATAATTAAATATAGTATTATAATCTCTAAGTTAATAATTATAAGCCTTATAAATATAGCGATAATAAATATTCTTAATTAACTTTTCTACTTTTATAATAAAACGCTTAGTAATAGAAAACGCGGGGGACTATAAATATATTAAAAATATATATATAATTATAGATTTAGAAACTTATAATTAAGATAATAAGAGTTAGATAAAATTATAGATTAGCTATAGAGATATAAATATTAAGAATATATTATATATATATTTATAATAAGTTTAGTTTATATTAAGTAGATATAGAGTAGATTAAAGAAATTAATTATATAGATTACTAAAGAAGAAGTATAAAAAAAAAATAACTTTATATATAAACTTATACTTAGCGTATAATAAACGTTAATATTCTTACTTCGCGATAATTATAATATATACTCTAAATCTATAGTAATAATTATAAACTTTTATATCTATACTAGTATTACTATATTACGTATTAATTCTATACTATTATTTATAATAATTTTATTAATTAGGTCTACGTAGCTATAGCGCGTATTTAAAGTATATATATTAATATAAAGTAACTTATATAATATTAAAAGAAGAAAGACTCTTTTTCTTATATTTCTTAAAAAGAAAGAAAGTTTAAAGAGTTTTTATAAGTTCTTCTATTAATATAAATACGCGAGCTCTTATTCTAATCTTATAGATTATAATTCTAAGTTTAGCGTAAAGTTTATTTAGTATATCGTATTATAGCTCGAATAGAGACTATAATTAATAAAGAAGAAAAGAGAAAATAGATTTAAAAATAAATCTTTATAAAAGAAAGATAATTATTAAATTTAATTAGAATAGAATTAGACTACTTAGACTATATAATAAGTAAAGTATTATTAGAATACTTAGTATATATAGATCTAATAAGAACTTAATATATATATATACTAAGCTAGATCTTAATAAATAAGTTTAAAAAGATAATTTTCTTTTAAGTTCTTTTCCTCTTCTTTAAAAATTAGTCTATTACTTTAGTACTATATACGAATATATATACTTACTAGTCTCACATTACTACAACACCCTAAGACTTGATCTAAGGATCATTTCTAACAGAATTGCTGGAAGACTGAGCTGGACTATCAGTTGGACCAGTCCAACTGACAGTTAGACGACTTAGAAGTTGGACAGACTGTGGACTGTGTAAATAGCTTCAGTTTGAACCAGTCCAGGCCTTTGGACGGACTAGTTGGACTGTCGGGAGCGTTGACTGTTGCTTTCCCGAAGAGGTCCTTGTTCCGAGAGCTGAAAGGAGCATTACCGTCCCAACTGCTGGATTTATTCGCTATACTCGCACACCGCTACGCCATCACCCAAAAAAAATGCCGTGAAGATCGCGGGATAGGGTACGGCGCGTAAGGGGTGCAATCGGCCGATTCGTCTTCAGGTGTAGTATCCTCGTGATAGCAGCTCCCTTGGCTGCATTTGACGCACACGTAGCAAGACCAAATACATGAGATAGCAAGATATCCATCGCATATTCCATCCTCTGCCTGGTCTACTCTCAAGCCGCTTGTTAATACCTTCAAAATTAGCTAGACATGGCTGTCATCATTGCGCAGAGCATCACAGTCGTGGCCGGTGTAGCTATGCATTTGGGGTACTTTAGACGAGGCGAACATCACATGTACGGTGTCCAGTACCTTCAGCTTTTCTTTGGCGTCTTCTTCACCGCGATATCCGCCCTTGTAGGAGGTGCGGCTATGACTTTTCGCCAGGCCTTTGTAACAGTTAACATTTTCGCCAGCTTGTACCTTGTTGGTCTTTACGGGAGTCTCGTCATCTACCGCGTCTTTTTCACTCCGTTGAAAAGCTTTCCAGATCCATTCCTATGTAAGATAACTAACCTCAGCTTTTCCACCGGACTTAAAAACAGTGATGCTCATGAGAAGGTATTACCACTTCACCAGAAGTATGGTCATTTCGTGCGGCTTGGATCCTCCGACCTTTCCATTGCTCATCCCAAGGCGGCCCACGCTATCTATGGACGAGGGTCGAAATGTACAAAGGCAGATTGGTACGATCTGACACTTCCATTGACGTCAATGCAAACGAATCGAAAGCGAATAGACCATGATAAGAGACGCCGTATATGGGGTGGGGCATTCAATGACACGATTCTTCGGGGCTACGAGGAAAGAATCGCATTCCTCCAGGACCAACTCATTGCAAAGATTCCCGCATCTCACGAAGAGCCAGTCAACGTTACCCAGTTGTATAACCAATTTTCCTTTGATGTAATGGCTGATCTTGCATTTGGCACTTCGTTCAACATGCTTCAAAACAGCGAGAAGCACTGGGCGCTCAAACTCTTGCATAGAAGAGTAGAGCCTCTCGGTTTGATGCTACCCACGTGGTGCTTTAGATTGCTACTTGCGATTCCCGGTGCCACTGGAGATTGGTTCGCATTCCAAGACTATTGCTGCGAGAGATTAGACGAACGGATGAAGGTAAGCACCTTGAAAAGTCGTTGCTGGTGCTGCGAGACGTATTTATTCCTCTTTCTTAAGACTAGAGTGGCAACTCCTAATATCACCTCTTTTCTCGTTGAGCCGTGGCAAGATAAAAAGCCTGAGGGCTACGATCTGAGGATGTTGCAAGGGGACAGCCAGCTTATTGTCGTGGCTGGGAGGTCAGTCCACGACTTTTCAATGGTTACAAATTCTCGTCTTGCAATCGGCGCCCCTGGCTCTGCAAGCTCTAAATACTGAATAGTGACACCACCGCGTCGGCACTCACGAGTATCTTCTACGAGCTGGTCAAGTATCCAGATCAAATCTTACGACTTCGAGAGGAGCTCATCCAAGTGCTTGAGTCGGGCGCCGGTACAACGAATCTAAATCTCCAATCCCGGAACCGACTCAACGGTGTCATCAACGAGACCTTGCGCCTTTACCCACCGACCGGCGTGGCGCTGCAGCGAAAAACACCGTCGGAGGGTCTCACGATTGGCGATTTCGTGATACCGGCAGAGACGACGGTGTGGTGCTCGCAATATGTGGGCGAAAGAAGCAAGTCATAAAATCCACTTCTTTCATGCCGTGTGGTAAATAAGAAGCAGCTGACCGCTAGATGCACCCGCAGGTGAAGAGATCTATACGGATGCTCTGCGCTTCCATCTAGAGCGGTGGTTTGCCAGACCCGAGATGATCAAGGAGCCCGGTGCTTACGCGCCCTTTTCGCTCGGTACGTGGCCATATTCTTTGACATTATGATTCGCTTCCTGCCACTTTTCCCCTTTCATTCCATTTCCGTTCAACCCCCTTTCCCGCACATCTCACACAGAACCCACCAATCTCACCCTGCATCCACATCCGCATACAAACATCACTAAACAACCAACCACACAGGCACAAACAACTGCATCGGCAAGCCGCTCGCCCTCTTGACCCTCCGCACCACGCTGGCTAAGCTGGTACTCGAGTTTGACGTCAGCTTTGCGCCGAGCGAGGACGGGAAAGCGTTTAAAGAAGAAGCGCGGACGCAGTTTACGACAAGGCCTGCGCCGTTGAGGCTGAGGTTGTGCAGGAGGAGGATGGAGATGGGGTTGACTGATTACTAGTGGGATGGAGATGGAGTCTGGGGGATAGGCTTGGAGTGGAACTTTTTTTATTTCGTGAAGAGATACACGAATGGACTTTGTGCGTAAACGGTCTCTGGAGGATATTGGTTTCGGAGCTGCTGTTCTGATGGATAGGAGAGGAAAGAGGGCGTTGTTGTCGTGGCGGGAAAGTGTGCTACTTGTCTCAACAACTCGATTGACACGGTTGCCGAGGTTCTGGTAGTTCTCCATTCGGGATCGAGAGTAGAAGGTTATGGAAAACGGTTGCGATGAGCTCGCTATAAAACTTTAAAGACATTACAATGGAGATCGAAGGGGGTTTGAGTATATCTACATAGAGCCTGATACATATTGAGAACGGTGTTGAAATTCGGCATCAGCCCTATATACTTGGCATGTAGGACTATAAGTAACAGTACTCCTCCATAGAAAAACAACAAGCCGTCATCAGACTCCATCAAACGGCGGCGTCGATATCTGTACACGTTTGCCGCTAAGATGCATGAAAAGTATTCTCAACAGCGGGAGGCGTGACAGCACGGGTCGCATCCTTCGTCTCCCAATCCAGCTCATGCCTTACGGCGATCTTTCCCATCGGCACCATCTCCTCCAGACTGTCCTCGCTGGCCCCATCATCCTTTTTACTCGCTACGGCGTTATTGTACCACGACCTGTGGCTCCTACCGGCCGCGCCGCCCTGATACACATTGCTCCCCCCAACACTACCGTTGCTACCGACGAGCGTGCTCGACCGATGCGTGTTGCTTGCTTTCTCCACGTCCGGGAGACGGTGAGAGCCGGCGCCGTAGCGGTTGCGGCTGCGGGAGAAGCGGGAGCGGAGGGCTGAAGGCAGAGCTTTGCGGAGTAAAGGCCGGAGCATGGGGAGGCTGGCGGAGAGGATGCCGATGTTGCATTCGACGTTGAGCCAGATGCCGGCGTTGACGAGGGAGTCTGAGGGGTCAGAGGTTAGTGTGCTTTGCTTTGATGGAAGGGGAGGTGGGGTGGGTTGGTGGTAGACGGACAAGATACGTCGGTTGCTTTCAACTCGATGAACAAAGGAATTCGAACGATGCTGCCGACAGTGGCGCTGAGGGCGTCGGGTAAGCTTTGATCGGTTCATCGACGAGGGTGTGGACTCACAAGCTTCCGAGGAGGAAAATGAAGGTGACGGCAAACTTCTTCCACCGCTGCATTTGCAGCTTCCAGAGATAGGGGATCGGTAATATGAGGATCGCGACGTTGGTTAAGATATCTGGAGGCGAGGTGCCATATAATGCAACATTTTCGACGTTGATACAATGCCCACCGGGGATCGTCTTATCCCAAAAATAGGCCATGGGGACGCACATGAAGCAAATAGCGAAGATGTAGGCAATGAACCATGCCAATACTACCAGACCGATGATGATGGAAATGATCCGGAAGCGGCGCTCTGGGAATATTCGATGGTAAAAGAAAAGTATCGAAAGTTTGACGGCCGTAGCACTGACCACAAAGATAAGGGTTGCAGAGAAGTATGACTATTGCGGTCGGTAATTAGCATAAAGTTTTGTCCTTGTTTTTTTTTCTCCAAATTAGAGGGTACCAGGGCGCGGCGGCCTTTTTTTACAAGTCAAGCAGAAGTTTATCATGTGCAACAATGACGATACGGATTGCTAGATATAGAGTGTAGTAGATATGGATCAGGCTTACTTTGGTGAAAGGTATTATCTGCTGCGGATGGAGCATAAGTATGTGCCTGCCCAACCCATAGTGTACCGCTAAGACGATTAGCAGACCCTCTTTAACGGAGACAAGGCCATTGCTTGGTCACATACCAATGTACTGAGTAATCGTAAGACCATATGCGAACAGCTTTAGAAATGATCAACAGCTGGATGATGTTTAGTATTCGTGCTACTTACCAATGCCAATCCAATCAGCCAGTCGTCGGCGCCAAATTTCAATTTCGACATCCTCCGAGCGATGACACGCATTATGAAGGCAATCGTGGCCAATACTGTCATGATGGTTATGGCTGCCACAACCTCCGGTCCACGACTTCTGTTGAGCCATGGGACTGCTTTGGCGCAGATGTTTTGGGTGGATAGAGTGGCTTCTGTACGGAAGAACGCATTAGCGCAGACTACTCACCCCAGAAAAGGGTGTTCCGAAAGGCAAGCAAAGTCCTGTCATCAATGCAAGTGAGTGGCCTTGCGGTGAAAAAGATCCACCCAACAATAGTAAATGCTATTAGAAAGATGGTGGATTGAATTTTCGAGTGGTCGACTTGCTTTGAGCACCAAGACACTTATCTGACCACTAAATGTCCCTTACCTTGAGCATCAACCGGGGTACAAGCACCCTCAAAAAGGACACCTTCTAGAGTGAGGAAGAAATTCTTATTGCCACAAATACAGGCCAAGTCCGGGCCACAGCCTGCCGCAGCAATGGCTTCATAGGCAGGTAGCTTTTCACCAAATTAGTCGGTAAGAAGGCCAAGGAAAGGAAGAGGAGGTATGCGTACAATGCACTGCGGCACTTGTGATAATTGTGGAATTGCAGTCGTCAAGTTAGCCATGCTGTGAGTAGGAGGTCGAATTGGCAGAGGAACCGAAAGAAGCAGATCATTATCGACTTATGTAAAGGCAAGCTTTTGAAAGCTATGGCTACAATGTCGAATGATGAGGTCTTATGAAGTCACGGCACGAAGAGGGTCTGAGCTTTTTAATGAAGCAGGCCTGGTTCAGGGGTAAGGCAGGTTGCTAAGGAGGAGGAAGGGCGAGTCTAATGGAATTAGAAGAGGAAGAGCCAAGAGCCAACATTCGACTTGAAACCTACTCACCAATCGGGGAATTGGAGGAAAGGAATGCCGGCCCTGTGGTCGTGACCTTATGTAATTAAGGCCTCGCATTTGCCGATCGGCACGTGGGCCATCAAAGTGTAATTAGAGTAGATAGGGTTTGTTATGTTGGAAATTTGGTTCTCGGAGAATTGTCGTGGAGGGTAAGAGCTGCCATTGGTGCGCAAGACGTCCCATCGTAAGTGAGCTTTGGCCTTTTATTAGTTCAAGGTACCCCAGACTCCACCAGAAGCTTAACCATCTGGCTGGAATATTGTGCAAATGTTTGCTACTATTGCCACTCGGTAATCATGCCATCGGCACATGTTGGACCTTGCTTTTTGACTAGCAGTAAAGTCTCTCCTTTCAGCAAATCATTGACATTCAAGACCTTTCGAGAACAGAGTTTGCACGTGGAGATCGGACATTTTGGAATCGATTTGGTGGCGTTAAGGCTCAACTGACTTTGCTGCCGGTGGCCCGGTATGCTTTCACACTACGGTAGGTCGAAGCACAGTAGTACTTGGCTAGTCTTCCTAGTCTTCCCTCGTCCATCTAAGCGAGCACGGATATTTGCGAGCCTCCTAAAAACATTGCAGTGGTTGGTATCAGAGAGGCTTCATCGATGTACGTGCTGGCTGACATAGCACGGGAGTCGTAATATTGAAGTAAGCTTTGTCACCGCAAAGCCTCTCCTTGTCATGGGGCGATCCTTTCCGATGCACCCTTTCTCTCCGTGCAGATTCGCCGGGTACAACTTATTCCATGCATGGTCCAGCAATGCCCAAATCGCTGCATCTCACACTAAGTAAGGATCGTAAGGAACCATGGCAACGTCGAGGCGGCGCCCACGGATTGTGAGTTCAAGGCGTCTTGAATCATCGCATGGTCGAGGATAATCGATGACGGAAAGCTGAACTCCCGATCGTGTCGCTCCAGAGTTTGATTCTTGGATTAGCTAGCTAGGTTCTTGGTGGGTGGAAGAGATGTAGATTCTGGGAGCCTCCAGTAGGGTTGGTCTTAAGTATCCCGCTGCTATGCTAAGCTATATACAGCTAGACTGCTTTGCCGAAGACTGCAACTTCCAACTCCCAGTCGCCTTCCCATTCTCATCTTTAAGAAAGGACTACAAGGTAAGTCGAAAGGTAGGTCAGCGGATGAGATGGAAGCTAGATCTAGAGGATAAGACTTGAGGGAAGTCAGAGGGTTAATTGAAAGGACGACCAGGAGGTATTTTTAACCAAGGATAAATCCGGAACTTACACCAAAGGCTATTCCTAAAGGACATTTTTAGAAAGTTACGTCTAGAGAGTATATTCTGAGAGTAGTACGTCCCCGTGTGTCGTACTCGTGAACAAAAGTGACGAACGAGTCGGCGAATAAATTAAGGTGGGGGAGTACACCCCGGGGGAGTACACCCCGGGGGAGTACGCGTTGTGCGAGTACGTGCTCATTGCGCTGGAAGGAATCGACGGTAGTATACGTACCGATCGATTAACCACGAGTGATGGCCTGCTACATTATCAAAAATCGTAAGTACCGAGGCGACGACCTGATTTCAGGCTGACTCGACTTTGGAAAGAGTCGTACCCACTACCTACCAATCGACTGTTCCTAGACTTCAATCCTACAATCAAGACACGGTGCATATCCAAGGTAGAGGAGTCGCCGAATTCTAGTCTACCTCGGCTGTGAGGGAAAGTTCAGAGGCAGATGAGAATTCAAGGTTCGGGCTGTTGTGGCGAAACTGAAAACCAGACAACTTAGGCAGGTATCTAGTAACTACTTTCCAAAGAGCTTCATCCTTGGGGTCTTTTGACAGAGGAGGAAAGTGGGCGATCACGTACGTAATTCCCTGTGATGGCGCCAGCGTTCCGCAGTCACGGAGAAGCAAAACCCCCACCTAGGCAGATGGCATGGCAGGTCAAAGCTGGCGACAGCGTGCAGCATATTACAGTAGGCCTGACAGTTTCCAGCTTTCCCCTTGTAGTATACGATAGGATTATGGAAGTTTCTCGAGAGTCAAAGAGCATCTAAAGGAAAGATGGTATATTCGAAAAGGTAATTGTTGACCTTGCTGAGAACTGTTTCGACTGGCTGTTGAACGATTGGTTTCCGTGTATAGAACAGTGATGTAATTTTATATTCTAGTCGAACAGATAGTGCAATTTGAACGTGGGAGCTGACTAGATCAATTGTTGCTAACATTGCTGTAAACTTTCTTGACGTGCGCTCTCCTCATCTGGGGTCCTCTACATCTGGGGTCAACATTAGGACGATAGAAGAGGCGCGCCGGGGGGTATCGACTACAGTAACTATTTGTAAATACCCTCGTCTATACATATTTTTGAAACACAATATCACATGCGCTGTTTTACATATAGCCGATTCTCAACAACTCGTCCAATTCGCTCCCTTTTTCCTCTTGTGACCGTGCTGTGCCGTCTGAGAGTTATTCCGCCGTGATATCTGCTGTCGGATTGCTTGACAGAGTCCTTGGAATGCGAGGCCCATCCGGGATAAATTTGT
>JAEUBB010000128.1:47308-62536 GCA_018257885.1 Parmelia sp. 050094 | reverse complement strand
TATAAAGCGCACTAAGAAATTATATACGAAAAATATAAAAAATAAAATATAAACTTTTACGAATTATCTAATAAGGCTAAAATTAAGTTTAAAAGTTTAGTCTTATAAAACTTAATTTCAGCCTTATTAGACGATACGTAAAAGTTCGTATTTTATTTTTCGTATTTTTCGTATTTTATTTCTTAGTGCGCTTTATTTAGGGTACTTCGGGGGGGCTACTTTAAGGGGTGCTTAGAGGGGGCAGTTTTAGGGGTACTTAGGGGGATACTTCCAGAGGGGAGTTCGGGGGGTACTTAGAGGGGTACTCTAGAAATTAAGTATAATATATATAATAAATAAAAAATTTTCAGAAAAATTAAAATTAAAAAATTGATTTTTAGTTTTATCCTACTGTCAGCCCTCGTCCGCCGCATATAACCCTGCCTTCGCTTATGCAATGGGATTATTCATTTGAGTTCAAACCTACAACTCTATCCTTACATCTCCATTCGCACCTTCATGCGAGGCTAGGCGAACGAAGAGACTGAAAAACTCCTGCATGAGCACGCGATGGGGATTGGGAACCTGTTTGTCTCTATGAAGACTGGAGTAATTGAGTATGTGCTAGGATTACTTGACTACCCCCACCCTGCAGGGTAGCTGTGCGTCATCTTGCAGCCTCATTATTCAGCCTCACCTCAACCCCGCACTCAGACCTTCGACGACGACTCGAACGGGAAACACTCGTGCCTCAAGTGATATACAAACGCCATGACAGAAGCAGGTGCTAACCGATGGGCTACTGCGCTCGACCTCCTGAGTTCAGAATACCGCCAAGCAATCGCTTTCGATGGACAGGATAGGCTGGATGTTCTCAACGACTTGCAGAACGAAACAAACAACGCAAGGATCAAGTCTATCGAGCGACGATGGCGGTGCCATTGGCCAGGCCGTGGAGGCGAGACTGTGATTCTGCGGGACCTATTTAGCAAGATTGTGACTTGGCTGAACCGCTTCAAAGAAATTGGGGACATAGTGGTTCAGTATGACCCCGTTCATGCTGCGCTTCCATGGGCTGGAGTACGCTTCTTATTGCAGGTTTATACACCCGATGCCAACTGCTTTGATTTATATGGTGACAAATTCTTTAGGTGGCAGTCGATGATATCAATAAGTTTGATTTTGTCGTTGAAGCTGCAGAAACCATCGCTCACAATATTTCCCGCTATACCGTATTTGAGAGCATATATCTCCACCGTCATGGTCCAATGACCAAGAGCATGCAGGCTCTTGAGGGTGCACTGGTTCGACTGTATGCATCAATATTCAAGTACTTGGCGAAAGCGAAGCAATATTTTGAGCAAAACACCGCAAGTGTGTTCCCATATCTCCTTTACTTAGAGTCGCGAACTGATAATCTCTACAGAACGCGTTGTCAAGTCCGTGATCAAGCCTCAAGAAGAATTCAAGGGACTCTTACTCAACATCGATGTGGAGCAAACAAATGTTGATCGTCATGCAAGTCTTGTAGATGCAGAAAGTAGGGTTTCCAATCCGAGGATTTTTGGCTACTGAATAAAACTTTCTTAGGGAACAGTGACCTCAACAATCGTCTTGAAAATTTATCAATCGGTGCGTATGAGGTATCCTCTAGCTTAGATCCGTCTAATCTGTCTTCTCAGACGAACGTGATAGGCATATCGAGTTGAGGAAGCTTCTCGAATCTATTGATGGTCCAATTCATCGGATGAATGAGCAGCTTAATACCATAGAAGATAAATTGAAAGGTCAGCATTGACTCTAATAGAAGACGAACTCTCGCTGATATTTCTTAGGTACTGATCGAATCAACATTTTAGCCTGGCTGTCACCTCAACCGTATCAGAAACACCATCAGGAAATCGCCAGAAAAGCTCTTCGAGGGTCAGGACAATGGCTGCTACATGATCCGGTCTACAAGCAATGGCATGATAGCAGTGTCTCATCTCTTCTTTGGCTTCACGGTCCCGCAGGATCGGGAAAATCCACTCTTATGTAAGGCGGCCCCAGCATGTGTTGACGCAAATGCTTCTTCTACTCATTCCTATTTTGTTGGAGGAATTAGATACTGACTACTAAGTTTTGACTAGTTCAATCATCATCGAAGACGCGAAGACAAATTTCACGGCTGGCCAAGACCCAGAGCCTGTCTACTTCTACTGTTCAAGAAGCACAGCAGAGCCTGAACGCCAAGACCCGGACGCTGTACTCGCCAGCATCTCAAGACAGCTTTCTTCCGTCCAGGGTGGCAAAGCTCTTCTTGCTCCTACTATCGAGAGATACCAAAAGCAGGGTGCAGGATTCAGATCTAGCGGTCTTTATGCAGAGCAAAGTAGGGAACTTATAGTGGAACTCATCGAGCTCCACGGAGCCGCGACTATCATTGTCGATGCCCTCGATGAATGTGATCCCGATAAGCGACGATCTCTTTTAGACGCATTCGAGTATATCTTGAAAGAATCTGCCGGTTTAGTCAAAATATTTGTTTCCAGCCGTGATGATCAAGATATAACATGGACACTTCAGGACTATCCAAGTCTGATTGTGGAGAAAACGAAGAATTCTCAAGATATCCAAGCATTTGTAGGGATAGAGACAGAATGCCTTGTGAGACAGAGACGACTCTTACGAAACAGCCAGGCACGAGGGGAGATGCAGGCATTGATCATTGACCAGATCTGTAAAGGCGCCGATGGGATGTTAGTCTTTTTCTCCTTGTGTTCCATTCTAGACCTCATTAAGAAATGACGCAGGTTTCGATGGGCGAGCCTACAACTCGAAGTGCTTTGCCAGCAGAAGTTTGATGAGGATATTCGTGCAAGACTCGGACGCCTTCCGCCCAGACTGGAGCAACTATACAGCGAAGTATACAGTCAGCTTACCTCGACCGGTGAAATCGCCTGCAACGTTATCGATAACACCTTGAAATGGTTACTTTGTGCCCAGACGACGTTGAAGTCTTCCACTTTCTTGACAGCTGTCAGCGTCCAGCGCGGGGCCCCTTTGACCATAGAACACCTATTAGATCTCTGTCACAATCTAGTTGTGTATGATGAGGGTCTAGATGTCTTTCGCTTTGCCCATTTATCTGTGAGGGAGTTTTTGGAGAAGAGAGCGGAGTTTTCCATGATTTCCTGTAATGTTGTGGCTGCCGAGAGCTGTTTGTTGCATATGATCGCAACAACTGACAATTCGAGTCAAGCATCAGCTCTTGGCTATGGTCCTATTACTGACCTGTATGAGGAACTTGGCCTGCATGAGGAACCTGACTCGGACGAGGAACCTGACCTGCATAGAGAACCTGACCTAGATGAGGAAGCTGACGATGAGGAACTTGACCCGCGTGAGGAACTTGACTCGACCAGATACACAATGCCAGAAGACTTCTTTGGGTATGCGTTTAATTTCTGGACGACTCATTGCCAACTGGCTTCACAGAATGCTCGAACTGCGGATACTAACTTTGGCCAGCTATTTCGTTCTTTCATATCGAGCGAATCGACAGACATAGCTTTTGATGCTTGGGTTGAATGGTCTTGTAAGACGATGCGATTGGACTCCGTCGAAGAATGGAGGTTGCGGCTGCAGGATCTTTTGTGTCGCTATCCTAGCTGCCCATTACCGTCCTTTTACGTCGCAGTCACGTACGGATTTAGTGAAGTTGTGGACACCTGTTTACAAAAAGTTCAGATCAGTGCAGAACAACAAGCGCAAGGCTTCATTTTGGCGGCCCTCTGTGCTCAAAATGAAGTGATTGACATTCTTATGGAGAATGATCCAGACATGGAACTCACGCCAGCATTTCTGAGATATGCTGTACAGTGTCTTGAAAAGGAAACGCTAGCTAAAATGCTAGGAAGATGTGGAATCATCTCTCTAAATGAGAATATCATGATTGCGGGTATCAAACGCAAATATGACGGGGTAATTGGTCTTCTACTGGATAAGGACATTGATTTCACAGTCACCGAAAAGACACTTACTTATGCAGTGGATCATGCAAATTTGCACGACCTCAGATTACTTCTCAACCGGACCGCAGATAGTACAATATCCATCCACAACTTGAACCATGCAATGTACCGACCCTCTTCCGATAAAATAGCTCTTCTCTTGGAAAATGCTGAGAGCCCCTCCCAGGCTTCACATTTCCTAATGACATCCTGGCCTTTCCTAGGTTGTGATGAAATTGAGGAGCTCGAAATTCTGGAGCTGTTACTCAGTCATGGTGGGGATTCTAGTATATCCACAAAGTTAATGTGGAAAGCAGTAAAAGCCCAAAATCGCGAGATGCTAGACCTTTTGCTCCATCATGGGGGCAAAATCACGCAAGATGTGCTGGAAGATAATGCTAGCGAGGTTAGTCCAGAAGCTCTGGATATATTGCTCGAGCATGGCTGTGAGATCAATGGCGAGACCTTAAAGAAAGCTGCGAGAAGGCATGCGTGGATGATGAGAGCAGAAACAGGTCTGCATGTACTTTTGGATCGTGCGGCCGAATCAGTGATCGCCGAAGAAATCTCTAGCCTTTTGTATGGTGTTGCACAGCGTGGAAATCAATATGTCAAAATCATGAGTCGGCTACTCGATCGGACAGACGACAATTTCATCTCCCAAGAAATGAGTCGCTTGCTGCGTTATGCTGCAGGGTACAGGAGACGGTACAGGGGGTCAGAGCGCCCAGACATGCTGAGGCTATTGCTTGACAGAGCGGATGAGGATTTGATTTCTCAAGAAATGATTAGCTTGCTGCGTGATGCTGCAGCATGCGGAAGTACAAACGTGCTGAGATTGTTGCTTGATCGAGCGGACGATCATCATATCACAGAAGACACTCTTATGTTCGCAGCTTATACTGAGCATAGCGAAAATATGCGATTACTCCTGGATCGAGCTGAGACTGCTGCAGTCACGGAGTACGTGGTTTTATGCGCTGTGTTGCATTTGGATCCGAAGGCTGTGCTCCGATCGCTAAGACGCTTTGGGGAGATCGATGTTACAAATAATCTTCTCGAAGCAGCCGCTCAAAATCAGCGCTATGGTCCCGAATGGCTCAGAACGCTGCTGAAGGAAGTTGATAGAATCACATTTCCTGAAGAGGTATTCATTGAGGCAATGAAGAATTGGTGGAATGGGAATGAAATTATTCAGGCATTGGAGGAAGCTTTCGGTCCCATTGAGATGACAGAAAGCAAGCTCTTAACCCTTATCCGTACGGGTGCTTCAGAAAAGAATCTGCTACGCTGGTTTCAGTATAAGTATATCACGGAGAAAGTGCTAATAGCCGCGTTGAGTGAAAGAATTGATAGAGACGTCTTCCAGGCCTTGGCTCAAAGATCTGGTCATCTGCCCATTACAATCGATATCCTCAGAGCAGCAGCAAAAGCTTGTACTTTGCATACCTTCAGATTTCTTTGGGCTCGTGGGCGAATAGCCTCAATTCCGGAGAGCCTAATCGAAGCAGCAGCCAGGAATGAAATATGTGGCTACCGGATAGTTTTATTCTTGCTGGAAGAGGCCGAGGGGACTCATGCATCAGAACGGCTGTCTATGGCTGTAGCGGAACGAAATGAGCGCTCGATAGAAATGTTTGACTTGCTACTGGCGAAGAGAAGTTCCGTGGTAATCACACAGCAAGTTTTGAATGCCGCCGTGAAAGCATACAGCGAAGAATGGCCTGAAAACGAGGGCTCAATCAAATGGATATTGCATTACGCTCGCAATCCCAGTCTAGAAATCACAGACGAGTTATTCCAAATCGCAGCAAGTAACGGGAAAAAGGATGTTCTCTACATGTTTTCCGAATATTGTGGTTTAGAAGATCCACCAAGCAAGTGGCTCGACGTTGCGAGTCTTTTCAATTCAGTCAGAGAGGGGAACAACAATACTCTCAAAGATCTGTTGGATTGTGGCATAGAGTTCGACACCCCCAATCCACAGGGTCGCACACCTCTCTTTGCAGCAGTGCAGAATTATAACAGTGAAGGCGCGATGATGCTTCTTTCTCGTGGTGCATTACCTGACCCAGTGGTAGACGGTGTTACGCCCCTATGGTATTGCGCTGCCGATGAATCTGCACGTGATGAGGTTGATCTGATAAAGGTTCTGGTCGATGCTGGAGCTTCTCTTGACTTCAAAGACCCGCAAGGCAGGACACCAGAAGAGATGGCAAGAAAACGTGGCAAATTGTTCGTCTTCCGGTATTTGAAGCAACGCAGATTAGCAAAAGAAAATACGGGACAAGCGAGCTCGCCATTCGTCTGATACGTATCAACAAGCCGGTGGTAAGTTATATGATCTCATCTCGAGGCATTCTTACTGATCTATGGAGTAGCCTCGAATGCTTCTACGACATTGTGAGCCCAAAATCTTGTCCTTGTCAGACTTCAGAGCGAAGACTGAGAGCTGTTAGGTTTCGTGCCTGGGCAATGTCTTCAATCAAGCTGTGTCTAGATCCGTCTTTGAGCGACAAATTTTGGGCCCAATAGTTACCTCATTGATGCAAAAATGGATTTGGATGCGAAGAAACAGTATCTATCGTCAAGTGATAGTATTTACGATACAAATTAGAAAGCTCGGTAGAATCACGGTTGTTCGAGATAAGTATTTGTAGCTTGTTTACGATTACAAGGTCATTCGGTGCATGGGATTGGAAAAAGAGTGCGAGCTTTTAGCGAGGGTGATGTGAGCCGGAATCGGCCTCCTAAGCACCACAAAAAGGACACTCATGCAGGAAATCAAACCCTTAAGACGTACCCCCCTCTGTTGTTCTCGCGTCTACAATTCTTCTTCTTCTTCTTCTTCTTCTCCTTTGCTTTTTCAATCCAGTCCTAAGCTCTATATATCATCATTCGTAGGGTACTCATTTCAAGCCATATACTTGTGCAAGAGAGGTAGCGCCAATCGCTTTGGAACATGTATGTAAGATACAAATGCTCGTTGCTTTCTGTCCTTTGAGAGCGTCTGTGTATTCTTTAGCTGGTATGTGACAACTATAAGGCATTGACATTGATTTCTTCTATTCAATGAAGGTAGAGACAGCATTGCGAAAGAAGCTTGAATCAATACCAAATAAACCAAAAGTTTCGCTCTTCATACCCTTCCCACCCTTCTCCTCCACTACAAGACTCCTCGGCTCTTACCCTAATTAACATCTGTGAGGTTCATCTTGACTTCCAACGCCCCAATATCTACTGCCCTAGCAGCATCCTGACGTGTACGATAGCAAAATAGCAGCCCAAGAACGAGTTTCCGAAATTGGTTCCGCACACGCTTCTTCTCATCGCACCATATTTCCCTAGGCAAAGGTTTCAGTAGACGATTCTAGTGAAGACTTATCATAAGCATGATGAGGTTCAGAAAACGCTCGGACGACAGCGAGTCTGTTTTCGCAAGCTAAGAAGTTTCTGGCATCCATGTGCAGTCTTTCCACCTTACCGTATTCATCCAGCCCACATACACATCTAAAGCACTGTGGAACGCTGAATATCTTGGATAATGCGCTGGGAACTGTTGTTGGTGGGAGATTTAGTCTGAAGCAAGACCAGCTGTAGGACTGGGGTTGATTTGCCTTCAACGGAACTTATTAGTAGGGTTACATACCTATGCTATGGTTAACCAGGATATCGTTATTCGGAGAATGATTATACGGTATACCCAGGTACTCTGTACCAGATGGGCTTTAGGCTTTCAAGATGACCAAAGGTCAACGAATGAAGAGCTCGATGGTACCTCGCACTCCGTAAGAGGAGACCTAACACAGGCAATCCTCGGAACGATGCTCAGCCCTGTTGAACCCTACGCTAAAGGCAGTGTGGAAGACCCTGAATTTTGACACACTAAGCCCCAGCCCTACTGCACTAGTACCGGGTAGATCGAAAGATATAGCCACCTACCTACTCTCCCCATACTTCTGCAACCTGAGCTCATGGCAAATGAAGCCGAGGTACCAATGGAAGACTTGAACTCAGAGGGTAGAAAACACATCTGAATGACAACATCATGGTCGATGCTGAGACTTTGGTGGTCCTGGAGGACTGTTTGGCCCGACCTCGAGCACCGTGTTCACAATTGCGGGTTAGCATCCCGAGCCCGGGTTGGCAACGGCGCACCAACTAGTTGCTCCACCAACAGTCACCAACAGCTGAAACAATTGGTTCTAGGTAACTAACAATTCAGTTTAGGGCCTAGTAGGTGGTAGCTAATGTGATGTCAATCTTAAAACTAACTTTGATGGTTTACCAGATTTGAAGACAAAGGAGGAACCAAGTATCTGGGGCTTGAATCAGGGCTTCATAACTTCATAAGATCATTCTTATACGTGCTCTACTCACCTCTTTCAGCTGTTGCCAACTCTGGACCGTCCCGAGCAGACCCTGAAGATCCTCATGCTCTCTGGCGGGTAAGTTAGGGAAAAGGCCCGTTCACCCTAAATGACTTTAAGGGGTCGTGATTGATTACTTTACGATAGTAAACAGAGACCTTTGCTTTCAAAAGTGTAGAGAGATCAATTCTTCGCAGTTCTTGCATTGAAAAAACCTCACTGGGATATTCTACCGAAGGAATTCAGTCAAAGTCTTCCATTGTGGCCATGTCAACTGTCAAGACCTTTGTGATTTACAAGTTTGGGGTCTTTGTTGCTACCCGCCAGCCCGCTACTTGGCGCAGGGGCAGGGTCCAGCAGGATTAGGAATCCTCCGGACTCAGCTCCGGGTCAGCTCTTCATTCCTCGTGTTTCTTCTTCATCTAATGAGAGCTTACTGTTGGATGAAAAGCCTCAATGCGCCCCTTACCTGTGTACAGCGTGTTTCTCCGGGCCCTGTCGATGTACAGGGGAGTAGCTTTCCTAGCCTGACTGCCCATGGAAGGTCTTCTCGTTCATTCAGTGGACACCTACAGCTATCGTTAGGAATAAGACTGCCTACCACTAGTGTTAAGTACGAGATGTACGAGACAGGTACCTGATCTCGCTTTATCCCTTCGGGCCATCGAACAACATACGCTAGCTAGATCGACGGCTAGTAGCCTTATGAGGCATCAGGCAATGTTATGCTCTCTTTCAGCTAGCCTATAAGGATGTTGTTGGCGAAACGGAGGCTCCAGGGCCCAGTTACACTATTCTCAAAGATGTCACAAAGCATTTATGCGCGTAAAACTCTCGACCAACTTCCCCTCCTACCCTCTGAGATCTAATCTGGACTATTGTACCATCTGGAACGACACTGTGCGCACGTGTCCGTGGAATTCTCTCGCTCCACTCTCTCTCATCATGTTTAACCTCAACGCTCGTGATCGAAGTATCTCTTTACGAGGTGGCTTGATGAGCCCTTGCCTCTAGCACTGACATTATGTTGCCTGTCATCAGAAGTCTAGCTTTGTGGAGATGTTGGAAGTGCATGATTCCCTTCGTTGGCCCGCCCACTGTACTTCACGCCGTTGGATTCGTGTTCCTCAGCCTTCGGCGTCCATGTTGTTCTAACCTAGTAACCGATGTTTTTATTGGGAGCCAGGGAGCTACCCCAGATCGACTGCTCTCACAAAGTCAACTTGACAGTAGTACAAGCTACACCTATCGCGAATCATTCTTTCCGAGAGTGTGAAGAGTGACGGGATGGGTTGTTAGAATGTTTCCCTCCCTTTTCCCCGCGCCCATTCGATTCGTCGTGGTCTTTCCTCATACTCTTTGCTTTTCGTGGAGTTCAACGGCTTTCTCCGTGCATGCTCTTCTTTGCTAGGGATATTCGCAACTCAAAACACGAGGAAGCTATCCTTGATCCCCTGCGTTCAGGCGGCTGTATCAAGGAATGACTGTGGGATATCCCCACCTCCAGCGTTAATCCGCTGAGCCGAGATGTCCTCTCTCGTATTGTCAATACGACCGGTAGCGAAGCTGCGGCAGGTCGCCCCTATACCGAGAGGAAGACGCAACTGAGGAAGAAGGGATGGTAAGTCGTTCTGTAGTGCGTTTGATAAAACAGGCCTAGTCGTATACCACAAAGTGCTTATAAACACCGTGGAATCACCCATATTTTTCTCAAAGCACTTCAATAACAAGCAACCATCCCAATTACATCGAACTTCGTACAATACCCGAGCCCGTCCTGCATCAAACACTCCTAACAACTTGTGCAGCCTCCAATTCAAGCTCTCAACATGCTCACTTCCAACTACGCCGTCGTCGGCGCTCTCGCCTTCATGACCCAAGCCTTGGCTGGGAAGATGGAGCCGGCCCTGGCACCTCGAGCCCCAGCTGACGCGGCACAGACACCTGTTGTCCTCGGTACTGCTTCCGGGGGTGCGCTCGACCCCAAGGCCACTCGTCCCCCTACCGCCGATAAGGTCGACTTCTCAGGTGACCTCGTCCTCAACATCGTGAATAAGCAAGGCTATGCTTTGTCCGTTTTCTACGGCTCCAACGCCGGCCCGAGTATCTCCGGCAACCCTGGGAGTGGTTCCTTGGCCGCGTCCGCCACGACTCAGGTGGCCGTGCCCACTGGGTTCGCTGGCCGTGTCACCATCGGGCCCGATTACGATCCCAACGGCTCGAAGATCGAGTGGAATTGGATCAACGTTCCGGATGTGGATGTGAGCTACGTCGACGGCTACTCCATTCCAATCACCTGCTCTTGCCAAGGCACGGCGGTGACGGGCTGTAATAAAGGTAAGTTTTCCGCGTTCTTCGCTTCAAGAAGACGGCAAGACTGATCCGTTTTCTCGTTAGCTCTTTGGCATGATGGCATTGCATGTCCCAAGGTAGTCGCCGGCGTCTGCTACAATCCTGAACAAGATGTTCCCAACGGCCCAGCAAATGCCTTCTTCGCACCTTGCCAGTACGTATTCTCCACCCCCTTTTAATGCTTGCCCGAGCAGAGTAGAAGTTCCGAGAAATTCTCCGGGCGCTCCCTTTGCACAGTGCATGGTCCCGATAGAGAATGATATTAATTTCGACTGAATGAACAGGGGCTCCGCATACACCTTCCCCAACGACAACGGCGCAAATGCTTGGAACCAGTGCAACGGCGGTGTCATTGATTGCTGCATTGGTGCTTCCTGTCCCGCGCCTGCGCGCCAGCCCAAGTCCAAGCGCGAGCTCGGTGATGTGGAGAGGCGTCATCCGGTAAGTCGAGGCTTCAGCTCTCTAAGCGGAATTGAGATGCTGACAGGGCGGAATCGACAGCATGGACGTGAGGAGGCCGCTGGATTGAATTCTGCCGAGGATAAGTAGTGGGATCCTCTCTCGGCGGGACCCATGGGATTTCGATGGATCTCAGATGGAGACTTTTGTCACTAGGTTTCTTCGAGAATGAGGCTGTTTGACTGCGTGGATCCGAAGCGATGGGCAGGGAGACGGGATCAATTTTGCTTCATCCTTTCACTTTCCGCTACGCTCAAAAATGTACTTGGTTAGAGCGCTCGTTATCGTCTCGCTTTGTTTTGTTTGCTTGGCTTCGAACCACGAGTCTGTCGCTACAATAGTCGTCGTTTTTTCTGATTTTCCACGCAAGATATGTACATGAAAAGAAACAACGTTTCAATGTAGTCTATTTCATCTGCACGGACACGCTTATGAGCTGTCATATTGATAAACCTGCCCAGGTTCAAGCTATATCCGATGACAAGTGATGTTCCGCCACATGCGTAGCAACACCATCATGGGGTATCCGCAGCACTGTGAATTCTGAGTCAGTCCGTCTCATCAAAGGCCCACATTTCAATCAAGTTATTCTCCCGCTTGACACCCTTCCCTCCACACACTTTGGCCCTATCCGCGCATTAGCATGCAGAAATCGACATCACTCGATCCCGTCGATCATCCCCATCTTCCAAACGTAGACTGAAGCTCTGAATTCCTGCAGTGGATATACCAACACTGTCGTAGGTGCGATACTTTTCAGCTGGAGGCCGAATATGACAATCTTGTATTATCCGCGTGTGAATGGGAGCCTGGCCACCTTCACGCTCTTTCGAGGCGCAAGGCCTTGTCTACTGCCTTGAGTATGTGAATCGATACGGCTGCTTGGGGGTTTGGTCGCGATGCTTGCTCGAGCGTTTGTAATTACACAACTTATAGGACGGCGGGTTCGAAGACTTTGAGGAGGATGGCGGAGCTGGAGTACGGGGTAATAGGAGGTTGAGGATGGCTGGGCAAACAGGGGAATTTAGGAGCGCTCTCAGGAAGCGATTGAGTGGACGATTGTCTAAGTACTATGTTGCTATGAAGCTATGCCGAATTGCGCTTAGACCTTCTCAAGGAAAGGCCTGGGCCCAAGTAAAGTACGTGACATTGCAGGCGGCGCTAAGCGCGCCAAAATATCGATCACATCACTTCATCCTTCTTCTTGTCAACATTCAGGTACGTGATGTGTAGGATTGATGAATTATTCTATCACAGGCCTCCCCTGGACCAGTATTTGTATTTAGCGTATTCATAAACGTCGGCGTTGGCTTGGCATTATCTCTTGTCGCACACCCCGCCTATTTCAAAGACCAACTTTTTGTTTATAGATTTAATTATTCTAATTTTAATAAATATAGAAAATTAGCTTTAAATAAAAGAAATTTTATATAACTTATTATATTTTAAATTATAGATACAGTAATAAGAAGGTATAGAGATTAAATAGATAAAGATCGTAAAGTATAGACTTCGCTTAATTTTTTAAGAATCTTTTTAAAATATTTTTACTTAAGAAGTTTTTCGTATTTATTCTATTAGTTCTTAACTATTTTTAAAGATTTTAGCGGGGCTAGAATTATAATACTTAAGGCTTTAAATAATATATATAAAGTTAAGCCGTTAACTCTATTTTTATTTTGAAATGGGCGGGGTGTGCGACAAGAGATAATGCCAAGCCAACGCCGATGTTTATGAATACGCTAAATGTGGCCAAGACCCTTATTCCCCTTATTCCCGATACCCGATATGCGCAAAGTCATAGCTGAGAACCAAATTCTGACACTTCTTTACTCCATGGAGACTCCAGTGACATACTTCATCTCGTGAATCCTATAGAGAGCCTTCTAGGGGCATTAAGGGCCAGTTGAAGGCATTACAATTGACAAGATGAGCTCCCTACTGTTTGGCAATGGCACGGATATTGTACATTGGAAACCTAGCCCTGCGTCTCGCGGCACCTTTGACATCTTGAGCACGTGTGTAATCACGATGCTGCTATGCGTCTGGACTGCGGTACATCTTAACGTACCCGCGCCAGGCAGTTTTTGGCAACCCAAGCTGAGGAAGGTTGGATGGTTAGTTCTAGCATTACTTGCACCGGAAATGATCGCTTATACCGCCTGGTACGTATCATACATACAGCCTTGATAAGTACGACTTGAAATTACTAGTTGTCACAAAAAATGAGAACCGTGCGGGCTAAAAGTAATTAGGTACCAGAGGCGGCAGGCACTTTTCATAATGCGTAAGGTTAATAAGGCCTTTGATTTACCGGATCCACCCCCCTGGTATAACAAATTATACAAAGACGTCAAAGGGGCTATCAGACTTCTCAGACATTTTTTCACAGACGGGAAAAAGATCATACATCGGGTGATTTCCTTATTTAGGATCCTTGAACAAATGTAGGCACTAATCTTATCGAAGCAATCGACTCTAGAGTCGCAGAAGTCTTCCCTAACGGAAGACCGTCACCCATGGACATTAATGCACGGATTCTATGCCATAATGGGTGGATTAGCTTTCGAAATTCCCTCTTCCGAATCAAAGAAGTTTATGCCCTCTGGTGATAGAGAGACATGGTTTCTCAATTCTGCTGTAGTTAAGATTTTATCAAAATACCAGGAGCACCGTCGCGTACTTCCGAACCTTTCACAGGAAGAAATAAAGTCTAAGAGCAAATCCAATGGATTAGGGAAGGGACTTGTCTGCATCCAAGCATTATGGTTCATTGCACAATGCATAACGCGCCGTACGTGAGCCAAGACAATGAAGCTCTCCTCTTTTTGCATAATAATAGAACGACTACTCTAACATCTGCATGCAGTCGTACAACATATTCCAATTAGTCTGCTGGAGCTTAATACATGTGGTCATGCTTTCTGTGCGCTACTAATATATATACTCTGGTGGGAGAAGCCTTTCGAAATAGAGTACCCTAATATGATCGAGGGCCAAATTCTCTGGGATATGCGCGCTTTCCACTGGATGCAGAAAAATCAATCAATTGGTGCCAGATCATTTGTTCGTGATCTTACAACTTGTCTAGAAGGCGATCAATGGTTTCAGGCACTCTCAAAGGTAAGTTCTCGACATTCGTCTTCGTGATAACCATGATCAAATCATTCCCTGGTCGAAAACATATAGAGGATTGGTATTGTTCTCCGATCTTTAGATTCAAGTGATTGATAGGTGCATTATCTTTATCCATCAGCCTAAGATCAATTTTCGCAAATCTCAAAACCTTCTTTTTCGCATTGAACTAAAGGTGCTAACGGCAAATCCACAGAAACAGAAGCAAAAGGTCTCGTATTCCGTAGGAGGTCTCCAAAACGAGAATGACATAGTAGAATTGATTCTGATCACTCGACCCATCGAGAAGAAAGACTCCGAGTGTCACGACGGTCAACAGGAAAGCGATTGCGAAACACATCTAGAGCAAAAACAAGCGTATATTGGAGACAATGAAACTGACAAAACCACCTTGGCGCCCGGTCAATATTTACAAGGAACAGCTCTCAAGTTCCGAACCCTCAGAGATATTGTCAAAGATCGGACGTACGATCACGAGCTGTTGGCGTCTTTCGATGCTTACGATGGACCGCATCCAACCCTCCCAAGCATTAGTCTCACACTCGTAGACGAGAATCGTTGGAGAATGGCTTGGCGTGCCTCTCAATTGGACAAGGAAAATAATCATCGCGTCTACACCAGAGAGATGGGTCTCCTCCAGCGATGTGAGAACTGGCCTGACCTAGATGAGATTTTTGATGAGACTCCAATAGCTCTGGGTTTCTTAGCGGCAGCCTTGATCTACGGCGGCCTCCACGCATTGGCATGGTTCGCACATTTCGGTTCATATACTGAGCAGCTACTGTGGCGGATTTCCGCGTACGTGGTGATGGNCTGGGCTCCCCCCCATTGTCTCCATGGCCAAATTCGAATTTACCTCCTGGTCATATCTAAAATCATTCAAGTCAGTGATACCCGTCAATCGGTATCGATTGCTATTAGGGCTAGCGAGGCTAGCGAGA
>JAEUBB010000128.1:14001-47271 GCA_018257885.1 Parmelia sp. 050094 | reverse complement strand
CGGCTTACTTTCCGCACATCTCCTGAGGGGATTCGCTTCGAAGTCGAGTGAAAAGGATGGACGTCTCTGGACCAACATGCCGGATAAGACTTGCGGAGAGGTCGACCTGAGCGGGACATGGATTACTCTGGCTGGGACATGGATCACTACGACGAAGCTTGATGAGGAGGGAAGCATGGCAGGGAAAGGAATCTACGATTTACGAATTATATGGAACGGATGCGTATTGATGAAGTACTGAGGAAAGGATGGATGAGGAACAATCCAGCAGCTTGTCTTTGTGACTCATATAAATTGTCTANCGGCTTACTTTCCGCACATCTCCTGAGGGGATTCGCTTCGAAGTCGAGTGAAAAGGATGGACGTCTCTGGACCAACATGCCGGATAAGACTTGCGGAGAGGTCGACCTGAGCGGGACATGGATCACTACGACGAAGCTTAATGAGGAGAAAAGCATAGCAGGGAAAGGAATCTACGATTTACGAATTATATGGAACGGATGCGTATTGATGAAGTACTGAGGAAAGGATGGACGAGGAACAATCCAGCAGCTTGTCTTTGTGACTCATATAAATTGTCTAGTTCGCTATAGTCTCGGCAATCATTTCATTTCCTACAGCTAATGCTACTGCTCGCCCCGAGTCTCCCAGGCCTGATATACCTTACAGTTCCATTGCACCTGCGACAAAAAGTCCAAGTAAAACGACACTCTAGCCTTTCGCTCCTCTGCAACCCTCTCCATCGAGCGGATTATGTTGACGGCCTTAGCGTAGACCCGCTCGCAACAGTGGAACTGTTGATTAGTGAGTCTTATAATCTAGCCGCTGTTTTATAGCTATGCGCCTATACGAAGGACACGTATAGCCTAGAAGCTCTATTTATATAAGTCTCTTATTATTAAATAGCTTCTTATTCGAATTATTCTTCTTTAAAGCTATAATATTCTTTAAGTCTATATATATATTAGTTAACTATTTATCTATTTAATCTTTTATTATATTTTACTTATTTTTATTTATTTCTATTTACTTAATTTAATTATTATTATAGTTATTATTATTAGAGGCTTTAAAGTACGCTATTCTTTTTTTAAGAAGATCTTAAAAGCTATATTTAAATTTTTAGAAAAGATTAAGATCTTTAAGACTAAAATAGTTATATATAAGATTATTACTCTTCTCTATTATTATTCTATCTCTTTATTTAGAATTATTAATTTTAATATAATCTTAAAAATATCTTTATCTAACGAAAAGTTATAAATTAAATAACTTAAAAAGTATCTAATTAGACTTAAAAATAAATAAATATATACTTAGATTTAATATTAAATATATAAATCTTAATTATATTATCGCTATTATTATTATTAATATAGCTTTAAACTTAGCTTTAATTTAAAAAAAGAGAATAGCTTTAGAATCTCTTTTATATATATTAAAAATATAAAACTCTTTCTTAATCTTTATAAATATTATAGAGCTATTAATATTAAATTTTTTAAATAAATCTTCTTTAAGACTTTTAAACTTAATTATCTTATATATCTAGCCTAAAATCCTATTAATTAACTTAATAATAAGAACGTTTAGAATATTAATAGAATAATATACCTTTTATACTATTTTAAGATATATAATTAGATTATTTATTACTATATAATACTAATTATAGCTCTATATTTATAGAAGATTTTATTAAATTATTATATTTATTTAGTAAAGTTATTAATCTACTATAAATTCAACTTTATTTAAGTATATAATTACGCCTTTATAACTACTCGTATTATTATTATATAAGATAATTCTATAGTATAATCTATTAAGAATAGATATTATAATAATCTTCTTATTTATAAATTACCTTTAATAGCTAATAGTAGATTATATTTTAGTAATTCTACTTAGTTAAAATTCTTTTCTTTTAAGAACTTATTTATTTATTATAATTTTAATAAGAAATACTATATATATAAGTACTATAAATATAGCTATATTTATTTAAATTATTAATAAAATTATTTATTAAATATATACTTAAAGATTTACTTAGCTACTAATTAAATTCTATTAAAAAATTAAATATTAAAGGCTAACTAACTTTTAGAGTACTTATAGATATCTTTCTTATTATTATATATATTAGAAGAGTTTTTATACGCGCTATTTAATTTATTAAATTTTAATCTACTTTATAAAAGTTTCTTATAAGTAGATAATTAATATTTTTAAATAAAAATCTATCTAGATCTTATCTTTATTAAGATCTTAATAATAATTATTTAAAAGAGTATAAAAATTAACTATTAAGGCTAAATTTAGTATTATAACTATTAAAATTATTAATCTATACGCGTAGTATTTAAAATATTAATAATAGATCTTTAAAAATAGCTATAATATAATTATCTAATTTAAATAAATTCTTAAATATAGCCTCGATATATCTATTTACTATTAGAATTAATTCTAAAGTATAATAATAATTAAAGATAAATTTATAACCTCTTATTTCTACGCGATAACTTAGTTAATAATAATATTCTTTAGAAGTAAAGTACTTTAGAATATACTATATATAATAATATAGTTAATATACTATTATAACGAGATTAAAGAGTTATATTTATTAAATAAAATTTTAAAGATACTTTTTACTATATTTTAATTATAATATTTAATTAATAGCTACTAGATTTTTATTATAATAATCTTTACTAAATAAAATATTATCTTTCTTTTAATTTATATATATTACTATTTATATTTAATCTCTTTACTAAAGCGATTAATTAGATTATAATAGTTATTTTATTATAAACTATAGTACTATACTACTTAAATAATTTTTTTATTATTCTTATATTTAATAATAATATAGTTTTATATAGCTAGTAGTTTAATAATCTATATAAAAATCTAAATATTAAAATTAACTATTTTAAAAATATTATAAATACTATAGCTAATTTTCTAAAAATCGAATTTAATAATATATTTATATAGATAAGACTACCTCTAAATAAGCTAGCTAGAATAAGAAATATAATTAAAAACCTCTTAAAATAAATTACTATCTTATATTAGAAGCTTAAGTTAATTATTAAATTCTTATTATTTATTATTAAAATTATAATTTTAAAGAGAGTCTTTTTAAAGCGACTTTTTAATATCTTATATAGATTAGAGACTACTATACGTATTATATCTTATATAAAAGTTAATCTTTAGTAGTAGAATATCTTTTTAAAGAATTAAAATAGTTTATAACTACTATATTATATTACTAGCTATCTAACTTAGTATATATAAATAAATACTTTAGAAAGATTTAGAATAAAAGGCTATATTCTAAAATATCTAAATTTCTTATAATCCGTTTAGAATATTTTTAATATACGCGTAACTATATATAATTATTATAAAGATATATAATTTAAAGAAATAAAGGCTATATAGTATATTATTTAATTATAGCTAAATAGACTATTAAGATTATATTTAATTCTTTATTATAATAATAATATTTATATTTATAATCTTTAAAAGTTATTTATTTAAGAACTAGCTATAATATCGCTATATTATATAGCTATACTTATAGCTAAAAATAATATTATCTTAATTTTTATATAGATTCTAATAAAAGCTAACTAGCTAATTAATAATTTATCTTATTTTTATTATTAAAAAATAGTTAATATATTTCTATAGCTATATTATCTAGTTATATCTTCTCTTATATAAGATAAGATCTACTTAATTTCTAATATAACTAGACCGCTTTATTTAGAAAGACTATATATCTTCTATAATAGAAACTTATCTTAAAAATATAAAAAATATATAAGATTTTTATTAAGTTTTATAGCTATTACTATATATTTAAAGCTATTTAGTTATTCTTTCTAATTACTATTAACTTATTAGCGAGTTAGATAACCTTACTTAATATCTAATAACTTAAGACTAAGACTATAAAATTATATCTTATTAATATATAGTTAATCTATATTAATATAGATTTTAATAATCTCTCTATATTTTATAACGTATAACTAAAACGTATTATAGTGGAAATATATTAATTATATAACGAAACTAATATTAAAGAAAGATATTTAATTATTAAAAATATTCTCTTATAAATTCTAGTCTAATTTAATTAATCTAATAGATTAGAAGTTACGCTTTATATATTCTTTTATCTTATATTCGCTATTTTTCTTAAAGTAGATAAATTTATCTACTCTATATAAAATCGCGATAATAAAGAATTTAATTAGTAGTTTTTAATACATCGCTTTATAATATTATATAAAGATTATCTTAAATTAATATTACTAGTATTAAAAATAAATCTATTTAAATAAAAAATTACTTTAATTATTATTATATTAAAAGATAATACTTATCTAATTAAAATCTTAAATTATCTCTTTTAAAAATAATCTACTACTTTAAATATACTTTTATTTAAGATTATAGTAGACGTTCTATTTATTAAAAACTTAGTAATAAAAAATCTTTATTAATTACTAAAATCTCTTTATATTAAAAGTTATTATTTAGATTATTTCTTTTATAGAGAAGTTATAATATTTATTAAACTTATAAAACTAAGTAATAAAAAGATCTAGCTATTTAGTAAATAAAAATTAAATAGCTATTATCTCTATATTATAACTTATTTATTATAAATACTTCTAATATTATATCGATACTAGTATATATCTTCTTTATAGCGCTAGTATTAGCGATACTCGCTAAATTATTCTATAAGATCTCTATTCTCTATATAATATTATATAGAGTATTTAGAAGTTTTTTAATATTAAAATATATTATATAGTCTAGCTAGGCTAGCTATATATATTATTAAGTCTATTAAGATCTACTAACTTTAATATAGAATTAGCTTAATTATCTATTTATATATCTACTTAGACTAATATTATAATTAAATATATTTTTATTCGTTAAAAGAGAAAGTACTAATCGTAATAATAAAACTATTAATTAATAAGTCTTATAATTTAGTCGCTATTTTATAGCTATACATCTATATAAAGAATATATATAGTTTAAGAGCTCTATTTATATAAATCTCTTACTACTAGATAGCTTTTTATTCGAATTTTTTTTTTTTAAAGCTATAGTATTCTTTTCTACTCGCTTATATCTATATATATAGTTAATCTAGCTAGCTATCTTAACTCTAAATCTATATTACTTAAGTATAAAAGTTTTCTAACGCTAGAGTATATTATATAGCCTAGCTAGGCTAGCTATATATATTATTAGACCTATTAAGGCCTGCTGACCCTAGCGTGGGACCAGCTTAATCATCTATTTACATATCTACTTAGGCTGACGTCACAATTGAGTATGCCTTCATTCGTTGGGAGGGAGAGCACTAATCTTCCGCTCCCTCTCACTAGGGGACGGTATCCGGAGCTTGAACACAAAAATCGAGCCTTTGATCGCAAGTCGTTTCCTCGAAGTCCAAAAAAGGGGTGGAAAAAAGAAGAAAAAAACAATTGAAAGAAATCACCAAGTCACGAAAACGCACCATCACCAACAAGCCTTCCAAACCTACCCGTCCCTCGCTGCCGACGCACGTAGACGGAGCTTCTTCATCACGGTAACGTTGGATGTATTCTACTCCAGCGGCACCTAGCTTTAAAATGACATCTACGATGCAAATTGTATTTACAAAGCATCATCTGCTGATATCATGTACTAAAGAGAGATCGTAGCGCCAAAACGGTTCACTAGATGCAGTATAGATATAAGAAAGTTGTAGCCAAAAGAGAAGGAGTGATTTTGCACTTGGAAGCTTGAGCATTGCATCGACCATTGCTTGAGCTGGATTGTTGACTGAATTGCATCAAACTTGAGATTAGGTTAAATTGCTGCGCACGGAGCCCGAGATGATTTGGCGGAACTAAGCTCATGTGGTTGGCCCATAGTGAACTTCTCGGGATCTATGGTGGGGAGATACGACGGGAGGTTTAATGGATGAGATGGTTGGAATAATCGACAAGATTGAAGGAGGGAGATGGAGCACAAGATGCTCTCGGTGAAGGAATGGGATAGAAGATGTGGTAGCAAAGCTCATTGGGAGTAAGCAAGAGGCTGAAGAGAAGAAAGGTATCGGAAGGAAGACGTAGTGTAGGGNTGATACAGTAGGTTGTCAGCTTCAGCTTCATGAACCTTACTTAGGAAACCGAATCTTGCATGGTGGCTGACTAATACTGTACGATTCGGCCGAGAAGGCTGCAGGCAATGTTTGCCGAGTGTTGACATGTATCAAGGACTGATTGATGTACTGATTAGTCAACTACCTATGAGGAATCATGAATGGTGTCAAGCCTACTCATGCCCCTCTGTGCCAACATATGGCATAGCACTTCCAACACTACTGAATCATATTGCATTTCGCTTCCTAATGGTGCTGTTATCAATGGTGCGGTGAAGTTTTTCTGCCTTCGCTGCGACCAGTGCGAAGCCGTCAATACCATATATCACCCCATGACTGCCACAGCCAGGTCATTGCCATCCACATCAAGGCCCTGTTTCGCTGTCTCAACCCCCCATTCCATCATCCCTCCCCTGCCAGCCTTCCCATCACTCCCCGCAGTCGCAAGCCTGGGAAAAAGCGCTCCAGCCTCTCCATCACTCCTTGCAGTCGCAAGGCTGGGAAAAAGCGCTCCAGCCTCCCCATCACTCCCCGCAGTCGCAAGCCTGGGGAAAAGCGCCAACGCGTTCCCCCGCGCGATCGCGTACCTCCAGCCAAACTCCAACTCATGCCCTTCCAGCCCCCCCGTGTTGGTCTCTATGGTCTTGAGCGGCGCATAGGGAAAGTCCGTCCCGAAGAGGACCCGCTCCTTCCGGGCGAAACCCAGCAGCAGTCCCATCGTATGCTTGTTCCCCGACAGCGCCAGATCGTAGTAGAAGCTTCGCGCCGCCTCCAGGAATTCCTCCGTAGACATGATGCTGAGTCCGCAATCGCTCGTCAGATGCGCCGCGCGTTCGGCGAGATAGGGTAGCGTGCCGCCGGCGTGGGAGAGGATGATCTTGACGTTCGGGTATCGAGCGGTGGCGCCGCTCATGATGAGGTCGACGGCGGTTCTGCATGTTTCGTGCGGGTAGTCGATGATTGGGTGGGGGAGTTTGGGGTTGACGAGAGTGGGGTCGGCGATTTGGGTTGGGTGGATGAAGACGACGGCGGAGCGGCGGTTGAGCTCTTCCCAGAGCGGAGTGAAGGAGGGATGACCTAGGTAGTTGCTTGAGAGACCGTAGCGGGTATACAGTGTTATTCCATCTGCGCGGAGACTGTCGAGGGCGTATTCTGCTTCGGCAATAGCGGCGGTGACGTTTTCGTAAAGCGTAGGGAGAGCGGCGAAGAAGCCGAATTCCGAGGGCGAGGAGTCACGGATTGAGGCTGCGTGTTGGTTCACTGCACGGGCAAGCAAGGCCGACTCTTCTCCTTTGAGAATTGTGCACCCGGGCGCTGTGAGGGAGAGGATAGCGGTGCTGATGCCTTGAGCGGCCATGATTTTCTTGCTTCCTTGGACGCTCCACTCGGGAAGGCCCCATCTAAATGAGTCTCCGTTCGTCTTGCAGAAGGCTAGGTGCTTGTTAGAACCAAGGGAAAAACATGTAAGCAACTGAAGTCTAACCTTGTACATAAGCGGGGGGAACGAAATGGTGGTGAACGTCTATTTTGTTGGGCATTGGGGACTGCATGTTGACCATGTTTGCTGATAATATTAACGGATATTCAATGCTAGTATATAAGTTCTAGTCTCTTGCTCTTGACCTAATATCGAGCCTCTACTGAAGACTTCAGCAGGGAAGTACGTAAGATATATGAGATTGATTCTTACAAAAATCTGGTGCACCTTGAGCATGCCGGCCTACCTCCCACTTTAGCCGGAGCTGACACTACCTGTAGGTGCAAGGGTGCTGATCGCGAAGTGTGGGAGCTTGTAAGGAACAACGTCCACAGAGAATCGATCTTTCATGCTTATAGTTGCTAGACGCAGAATCTTGCACCTGAATCGGCTGAGTAATAGCGGGCCTTACGACGCCGGCATGTAACACAGCTCAGCCACAGCCCGGGGCCTGGATGTTGTGGAATCAAGTTGTATGAATAAGGGCCTGATTTGTAGTGGGGGCAGAAAGGTCGAAGTGGGGGTGTGGGGGGAGTCCCTGCCCCTTCCTCATTCCTTTGGTTTTGGCCTAGGCCTTCTTGGCCAGGTTCAGACATCCTGGGTGATTGGAGGGTGGGTGGTGGTTGTTTTGAAAGTTTCATGCTTGAAAAGAGTGCTTCGGGTGTTAACCCAACAGCAGACGATCAAGTCCTATCTTCTCAGGTCAGTCCAGATTCCATAACCTCTCAAATGGTACAACAAAGAATGAAAGAAAGCATGTTAATAATGAGTATCGCTATCAAACATGAGATGAAAGGAATGTGATGGCCATGCATATGCAGCAGGCTATGCAGCATAGAAAGACGCTAGAACCTGTATGAAATGATCTAGACACGTTTGACACTGTTAGCTCACGCAGCAGGCGAGACAGCACTCTGTCATTACACTGACTGTTCGACAAGACGGAACGTATAGAATATGGCAATATCATTCGAGATAGGCAAAGAGAAAAGGTCTGTAGGAAGCGTTGTCCGTGTATAACTTCTAGTTTAATGCGTGATTTCGCACTAATATCAGCCTCGGGAAATTTACCGCTGATCAAGGTAAGATAGACCTTGAGCTTACGGTGTAAGAGGTGGGAGAGAATGAAGTCAGGTTGCGATAGGAGATATAGAATAAGACTGGATGGAGTAAGCTGACGCAGCTTATAGGCATACCACGGTCTGTCGGAATTTGCTGCAGCACATTTCCGAGTCAGTATTACCACATGTGGGAATTGTTTGAGGGAGTAACGAGGAGGAGGGGGAGGAACTCGGAAAAGTGCCTTAGACTCGGCTATATATTGGCCTCTCACATACATTCTTTATAGAAAATAAGTAATCAATCCTTCATATTTTCCAACACGGTCAAGGCCGAATTCACGAGCGGTTCAGAAGGCTTCGTCAGACTGTCTCCTTTGAGCCGTCAGAGAGTTGGGTACTGTTGGGTCAGGCAATGCCATTCTTTCCTCAGGTTGGCTCTACCACTCGAAACCCGTGGCCTTGGGACTCCTTGGTTTGGTAGTGCTCTGGTTGCGCGGCTCATTCTTGGTAGGAAGCGCGTCATAACACCGTTCTGGTTTTGATGTGATGCTGCGATTACACTATCGTTTGAGGTGGCTAGTATTCACGTATCATGCAGGTATCTTGGAAGGAGACGCCGCTTCCACAGTTAACTTATTCTGACCTCCAATCCAAGGCGCAATTTCAGGTTTCCAGGGTTCGCTGCTCGTATCAAGGCTAATTGAGACCGTTATAATACCAGGGCTACCTTATCTTTTGGTGGGGTGGGGTTTCTAGGTTCGTTTTGAATGTTTAGGTACAGGATCTAGATTGTCTATCTTTGATAGACCCTACCTCAACGCCGAGAATTCCTATACCTAAGCTGCATGGACCTAGAGTGATAACAGCTAGTGTTAGGTTACATACAGGCGTGAGCGGTCGGTCAAGTTGTGCAATAACTCTAGAAGGGATGGATTCGAATAGAGAGCTAGCGAATTGCTGTTGAAGATCATCATCCTTATCCTTATACTCATCAGGCTTACACATGCTGACGACACGTGTCCCTTGCCGGGGACATTCTAAGCGATATCCCATGTGCGAGCAGATCATACCTGGTCTTCAAGGCCCGGCTTCGATACCAACTACTTACGCATGACTACCTAAGGATTCCGTTCCCATTCCACTTTTTGTTTCCTAATCGCCAAAGAGGTAGTAATCATGGGCGGTGCATGCCAAGCTAGTTTACCGCCATAAATCTCCTGTATATGCATTGCTTACTCTCTCGTCACTTCTCCTATCGCATTCTTAGGGCTGTCAAGATAGGCGTCTTATGTCAGATGTCGGGAAAAGAGTAAAATCTACGCCGCGATGTGACAGCACACAGAAGGAAGAGATTTGTCAGCTTTTGTCATCATGGCCCGCACTTAGCTCCTCCCTAAAGGGACAAGGCTGAGTGTACCTCGGGCATGATTACCGCGCCAAGTGGCCTTCGGCGTCCAAAAGCTATTGGAATATTACCCCATTGACAGTCTCCTATTGTACGCGAATGCTGTCGGAGCCGTACCCTGAGTATTTGAGAAGCAGTCGAGGTGCTTGGGCACTTTGTGCGCAAAATCCGTCGGATCAATGTGCGCATTAGAGAATTGAAAAAAGTATTCGGGCCCGTAAATTTTATTCAAGGATATAAATATACGATTCCAATAGAAAGAAGAGATATAGAAATCAGAAAGCTTTTAGTAGAAGAATCTTGAGGACCTCGCTGCTGTGCTAAGCTATATGTGGCTAGCTGCGGAAGACTCCTGAGCAGCACCTTCTAACGCTGTCATGTGCGGAATTACCTCAAAACAGAATATTATACAACGAGATCTGGTGCCCTCAGCGATAACGCCAGCACACCACATGCTTTCCATTTCCTCTATGGTTTGTGCCATTTGCGCGCCCGCGCTTGATGGCAGAGACCTCGCTAGATTGGCGCTGATTGAGGAGCAGGCGATCAATTTGAGGATAGCGACGTCGGGCGGTCCTGCTGTTCGATGATGAGATTACGGAGATTTCAAAACGAAGGCTCGAGAGAGTCACTCGATAGGTTTGATGGGATGGCGGAGTTGGTGTCTGGCGTACATGGAGCTACTATTCCTGGGTGGGGAGAGGTTGAATGTTGTAAGAAAGGGCCTTGGTGCGAACTGCAGGCGTTGAAACGGTACCAGGTGGCATTCAGTAGCTAGTCGGGTGTGTAGTATTACATCAGGTGGCTGGCAGATACAGGTGCATGGGGTGATTAGGAGCCAAATTTCAATACACCCCTACAGCCATCCACTCGGCCCATGACGGCGTCATGGTGAAAGGTCGGAGGCATAAAGTTTGCGTGGAGAGATTGTAGATACTGTTCTATTGAAGATATCCATCGCAAGCTCAATTGAGTGAAAGATACTCCACAGCCCCTAGCTCCCCGAGTATTGTCCGTCCTGGTCGATAAGCCATGATCTTACGCTCCCCAGACCGGTGATGAGCGTGGTAAGCTGTAGTTTCTCAGCTCAAATGATAGCTCCAACCATTCAGCTCTAAGCATCCTGTTCAAACCATCAAGCTCCTGCCCTTTGCTTCTTGCAGAGATAGTAGAGATCAGTCCGGCTCCTCAGTAAGCATGGCATCCTTCGGAAGCAATCCGAGTCAGGAAGCGTGGGAGTCAGGGTTGTCGTTCAGGGTCAGTCGTTGTAATCATCGTAGTAGTCATCCCAAAAGCCCGACTCTATGGAATAGTCGTTCCTCTTGAACCAGAAATCGCCTTCCAATGTTTGCACCTTTCGATAACCACGAGGGAAGTATTCCCTCATTACAGCACTTGTCTCCATTTCGTCATCATCGTCCACCTCGACAACACAGCGGTCCGGCAGATGACAGGTGATAAACTCTAGAGTAGCCTCGAGCCACTCGATCCATTCTGCTTCATCCTCCACGTCTGTAGATGCGTCGTGTTGTGCCACGATCGACAATTTCTTCAAGTTGGCGAGGAGAGGAGGAAAAATCGTGGAGTCCAACATGCGATCGTAATCAATACCAAGAGGTTGAATCAAGAACTGTATCACCCGTATCCTTCGTCTGTTGGCTTCGGTGATGCCTTCTTGTAAATGTTCTCCCGCCCCTCCATCGAGAGAGACCTCGAAGACGGTGTCACCATAAAGGACATCTAGAGCCTCAATTCCGACCTCTTTCGATACAAGTAGAAGGCTTCTCTTCTTATCGCGACTGTCCCGGCCACAAGATCTGAACCTATTGTGAACGCGGACAGGATTGCTGCGTACTAGACAGTACCGATAGATCTCCCGGCGGATTTCCAGGGGTAGATCCAGGAAGCCAGTTGGCCGACTTGAAGATGCAGACACGTTCACGTCCATTATGCATGAGCCAAGGGATTCCTAGGACGTTGCGGCTTGTAGGTGTGAGAGCAAAGGATGAATGTGAAATCAAGGTGATGTCGCATAATTCAGACGCAATGACCCCGCAAGTCAGGGGCTCGGTTAAATACAAGCCTCCTAGCCATTTGCCATAGAATCAATCCATCCTTTCTTACACATCACGCATCCTATCAAGTATTCGTAGCCTGGTGTTGCAATAGGTGACACGTAAAAATAAGCGTGTGTTGGCGCTTCACATTAGCGCGGCTTGGCACTCTTAGATCTTCAACAAGCGAATTTCCGTTCAGCAGACGTGGAGCTAGTGATTGAAAGTAATTTATACACTGGGAAATTTATGAGAAACCTTCTCATTGATGCGTTACAATGATCAAATAATCGGAAGGCCTAGGTTCTTAGTCCGTCCTTTGCGCCTTTTGTTTTGCCGCCTGCTTGGTAGGATGGTCCTTTGCTCTCGGCTGATTGTAGTGTAGCCTTTTCCATCTGCCAAATAGATCCTTCACACGACTCGTCGAGTCATTGGCCGTACAGCACGATGTACAAGGTAGTGAGGACTACATGAAATGCGCTCACTTTCAATTAAAGGATCCTCCGATTATTCTTTTCCCACCTTCCAATCACTCTTCATCTTAATGCTCACACTTGTTATTTTGTAACACACCCTTCGAACTTTTGTGCTTCAGCATGTGGGCTTGTAATTATGCTATGTCTGGTATCAAGAACAGCGAGGGAATGGGGTCTCTGATGTATTGTACTGAAATGAAGTTCGTAGCTCGTTTCATTCCGACGTTCCATTCCAAACTTGAATCTACCCCATCTAATGATTTTCTACTCTATCCCAGCTTCCTGTACCTCTATCTTCGAACATCCATCAAGAAAGCCCATGACTAGCGAGCCCCCCTCCTCCTTTTTGTCCTCATCGCAGATCAGCGGTCCCCTGCGTTTTTCAACAGAAACGTGAGATCCTGTCTCACTCAGCAGCCGCATACCAAAAATGTGAAGATTATCTTGCGTTCGCCAGCCTCCCGCTAGCCAAATCTTCCCCGTCCACACATAGATGCCGCATTTAGTCATTCCAGTCTTCTCCATCACGCGCAGGCTCGCCGGATTACCTTCATTCACAATCGCTCTGACATGGACCGTCGAGAACGGTGCCCAGAACGATGGCGCCTTCTTGCAGGCGGCAAAGACCGCGTGCAGGGACTCGGTGGCGAATCCCTGGCCCCAGCCGATGGGGAGGAACTGATAGGCGAGTTCGAGAGTCAAGGTTGTTGGCGCTGTACTATTTGGTAGTGTGAGGCTCTCTGGCAAGGCGAGGGTGGTGGCGTCTAGGGATTTCAAGTTTACGAGGCCGATGAATGCTGTGGATTTGTTTGCTTGCGATTCGAGTGGATGTGCGCTGGAGCCGGAAGCGCTCGTTGGGTCGAGGATCCTGTGTACGGCATAGACGACCCTGTAGGTGGGTTCTTCGCCTTGGCTGGTTGGGAGGAAACCTGCTATGACCCTCTCGGTGTCTTCGATAGAAGAGGATCGGCCGGTGATGCTTCACAGTGTCAGTTGGGAAACCGGCCTGGAAGAACGAGATCCCGTAGGAACGAAAGAGAGGCGTAAGGCACATGTCTTACCTCCACCACGTGGTCTTTTCGTTGCTTCGCAGTTCATGAAGCCACTCCAGCTCCTGACTTCCTCTTTCTGCTTTCGTGACAAGGTCTAGTTTCAGCCGGGGTGTGAAGATTATGGGGTCCATTAGGTCGCTCCGCTGCTGCGTTCCGTTGCTTTTTGAGCTGATTGGCGCTGTTCGACTGGTAAGTGTTTCTGGGTGCTCTCCATACCGGTCTACAGTCTGATAAGTAATCCCACAAAGCCACTAATGCGGGGCACTTCAGCTTGACGATGACTTCGCGTTTTGCTTTTCTTGCCTAGCTACTCTACACCACCACGTTCAAACTCTAGTTTCATATGCCGCCTCTCAGCTGTCTGCTGATGCCTAGCTTACTCGCTGCTGACATTGCGCTGTTGACATGATCTAAGTCAGCTATTCTGGAACGCCACATCACATTGCACTAGCGTGTCTTGGCACTCTTTGACCGCGGAGTAATTCCGCCCTCTGGATAGGTAGGGTATGTTGTACCTCTCCAGATTCGTCATGATCTGTTTTATCCAGTCGCTGCCGTACAGTCATCACCAGCAGGCCGCTTAACAAACAGTCATACTCTTTCAAAAGTATTTGCTCGCTGTCACACACTCGCGCTCGATATGCTGTCCACCTGGTATACACGACGACCTGGTCAGGATGATCTTTTCCGGCATCTGACCATATCCAGTCGAGGCCGTTCGTCATAATTCCTATTAAGTACACTTGACAAGTATCAAGAATATTCATACTACTACTAACAAGCGCTCTGGTCTCGTTCATTATTGGCCTTCCCCTCATGGGCCCGCTTCGGCACATGCCGATCTACAACACAACACGGGTCGCGTGTGAAAGACCAATCTGAAGCGCTGCATGTTCCAGGAAACGACTTCAAACGAGTAGAGCTCCCTATTACGTAAGAGCTTATAGTCTCAGATTGTGCATCTTTCAGTGCCTAGCTGAGATGTGACGGGCGATGTGCGGGGAAGGGGGCGATGCGGCTCGCTAGTATTTCGTAATGGAGGTTGCAGATTTCAGCCTGATTCGATTACTCGAGTCGAATGTGGGACCGGAGGGAACCCCAGATTATTTGCTCCTGTTGCGATGAGGGAAGGTTGTGGTGCTTGACGTAGTGAATCGGACTAGTCTGGATGAATGGACTTTTTAGATCACCGTTGAAGCATTCGTGACACACGAGACGTCGGAGATGGTGATTGAATGTAAGAAGCGTTTCCTTATTATGATGTGCTGCGACAAGCTAACCATATTTTTGTAGCAATACACAGCTGGACCATTGTGCATTTGTTTGGTACTGGCTGAGGAGCTATGTTCCCCTTCGTTGCATATGAAGACAGTGCCTGGAGCCACAAGTATGAAACTTACCAATCTTCACTTGGATTGCCAGTTTCTCCAATCCTACAAGTACTCTGCGGATCCCTTGTATCCTTTTCTCGACCTCTCACAAGCACCTTCACTCAATATGAAATTCTTCAGCTTCTTCCCCGCCATCCTCATCACCTTCCAAATTACACCCTCCCTCTCAGCCCCAATCTCGACAATTGCGGACCCCACATCTATCAAACGCCAAAGCTCCACATTTGCCCAAGGCGACTGTACGTCTCAACAGATAGCCGGTCAACCCCAAGTTACCTCCGGCGATTGCGGCCAAGGGGAAACGAGCGGGAGTTCTGCCGCTGACCTTACCCCCACGGTCGTTGACAATGAGAACAATTCTACGAAGGAAGCTGCCACTTACGGCGGAGGTACGAATAGTAACGTTGGTGTTGCCGCGGGCAAACACCGAGGTGTCGTGAGCGGTAGCAATGGCGGCTCGTTGACAGGCAATAATCGTGGAACCACGACGGGCAACGACGGCAGCACCACCGTGGACAGCGGACTCGGTAATGGAAATGGTAACAACGGAGTAGACAACGGAAGAGGCAACGGGATAGGCACAACGGACAGCAACCCCGGCACTCGAAGCAGCAACGCATCTACCACACCGAGCACGAGCGCCGACCCATCCGCCCTCGTCACCAGCTTCATCGCCAAACTCAAAGGCACCATCGCCCTCCCGCAACTCAACAACATCATCGACCGGCTCAGGAGCGATTTTTCAATTGGCCAGAACACAGACATCGGAGGCGGAGGATCGAGAGAAGGTGGAGCAGAGGAGTAGCGATCTGCCGGGGGATCGGCGGCAGGGAGCGCAGAACGAGGGAGGTGATGGGTGTGTTGGGCTTGTGACTAGGTCGACGGGTAAGGATCTGTTGCATTGTGCACCTTGAGGCGGTGCGATTCCGTAGTTGCGGGGGAGTAGGTGCCGTGAGGGGTCGACTTGAGCGTGGTTGGAGAACCGAATTTGTGTTACTTTAGTTGGGAGGAAGGGAGGGCGGGCTTGTTGGGAAAGATGGATATTTTTATAACTTCGTGTTAGCGGGTGTGGTGGACACGGTGCTTGGAAACGGTATGCTGGTACTTTGGTGAAAATGGCGGATGATTCAATGGAACACGATATGTCTCACAGAGGGTACATTCAGTACCGAGAATGTCGAGAAAACAATTGGCTCAATGACTGCTCAAAGCCCAAGAGCAGGTGGAAGACTAGCTATGATATTCTATGGCGAGAACTCTGTCGTTGCCTCGCGTACTATCCGGCGGAAAATAGCTTGACGCTCTCAAAAATTTTCCAGTGGCATATGATGACCAAGCACGGGCTAGAAAACAATCCGGTAGCCAGTAGGGGCCTAACGACGACTGGGATATCACATGTAGAGCGGCATCAGGCAACGCTCCCGATGGGCCACCAACTAACTACCTACTATTAGTCGGACCAGTCCAGGTTGATAGTCACGGACCAGTCCGATGATTTCGTAAGTAGTCGATTAACTACTTGGATTGGTTCAAATGGTCTCATTTTGGCCTATATATATCTGATTATGCTAGGCGTATTTTTAGTCGCGATAGGAGAACGAATTTTTTCCCACTAAAGTAATCTTTCGCATACTTCAACTTATTCTTCAACAATCACGTCACTATAACACCTAGTAACAATGAATCTAATATATCAGATAGACCAGCAAGCCTTGGAACACTTCTCAGCATCGCCGCTAGATCTGTGGCTGAAATGGTAGAAGATTGAGCTGGATTGTTAGTTGGTCCAGTCTAACTGATGGTCAGACGGTTTAGAAGTTGGACGGACTGTGGACTGTGTAAATAGCTTTAAAATGAACTAGTTCAGGCCTTTGGACCAACGGTTTGGACTGTTGGGAGCGTTGGCATCAGGAACTTATCACAGGAACATGAGGCAAATATTTTAAAGGTCGTGGGCCTCTGCTGGTTTCTCGGTAGAGATCCGGAGATTGCTGTGCCTAGCTGGCATCGGAACGAACGCGGAAGTAAGAGTCTCTTCCTCTGGACTGCTTCAACACGACGCTGACAATTCAAAGACACTTCGAAAGCAACTCTGTGCAGTACACTGATGATGTTCAAAAAGAGGAGAATACTGAAGCTGTGCAGTACCAATTACTCAGTGTTTTAAAGCGAGATGGACAACACTCATTTCACTACATGGCAGGCTCGGTAGAGCTGGCCCAGTCTGCGGGCTCAAGAGGGTACTTTGGCCCGGCTCCCAATCTTCGCTTCCTCGAGTCATCCTAGCCTAGCGGTACGAACGAACAGCTCCAAGAGGCCGTCAGAGACGCTCCAGATGGCCTGACGCCCGAAGACAAATACCGCTACCTGGAGCGACGATTACCGCCAAAGGAGTCTCATCTTTTCGCACCGGTTCTTCTCGATGTCCAACGCAAATTTGAAGAAGAAGGGCCGTTCGACTGCATACTCGGCCACAGCGAGGGGGCAGTCATGGCAGCTACCTTTGTAGTCCACAGCGTCACAGGATCTGCCGAAGGGAGGAGCATCGTACCGCCCAAGTGTGCAGTTTTCATGAATGGCGCGGTCCCACTCACTGCAGATGGAAAAGGATGGATCCTTGCGGATGAGTGTGGGCGGCTGATCACCATACCAACATGTCACGTGCTGGCGTACAATGACGCGATGGCGGACCAGGCAGTTGCATTGTACCATCTGTGCGACGAGGAGGTTGCAACCATGGTGGATCACGGTCGAGGGCATGCTATCCCGAGAGATGCTAGGTCGTGCGGGCTAATGATCAGAGCGACTCGTGATTTGGTGGAGCAGACAGGGGGCCTAGCAAATAGCGGCTGTCAATAGAGTAGCAAGGGAGCGACAGTGCTAGATAAGGCAAAAAGGTTGAGGACTAGTGTGGGGGGGCGGAAGCGCTTCGTAGCTGTCTGGACTCGAACGAGCTGCGCCGTATCCGCGACTTCCACGGCGCTCTTGCTCGGGCGGCTTCGTATATACTCGGCCGTCCATCTCCGTCTTTCTGAGAGAGGGGCAGCCACAGCGCTCTTACTCAGGTGGCTTTGTATGGACTCGGCCGTCCATCCTTCAATGTGGGTACGTTCGTCCCTTGCCTGGCCGTGCGGTAGTCCCTTAGCGCTCCCTCTGCAACCTCGGTTCAATTCGATGGCGATCCTGATGAATCATCATCTATATTTGCTTGTATTTTGCACGATGTATTATTAAACCCCCATTTCTTCTCATCGTGCAGATCTTGATACTTGTGATCCTTGAAGGTCTCGGGCATCTTGGGCTACAATAGATTTGCTAGCTAAGATTCAAGATCGGCTTGTGCTCTCAGCGACGGACGGCCTATCATGAACATCGACGGCTATGCACTGGTGATTGGAGCGGGTCTGTAGCCTTTGTCCAGAGACGATCCGCCGTTGACCTCTCTAGGGAGTGGAATCGGCCTCGCGTGCGCAAGGATGTACGCCGACGAAGGCGCTGCCGGTATAGCTTTTGCGGACATTGACCTCGAAGCCGCCGAGAAGGCTGCCCAAGAAAGTGCTCTCATAGGGAAACACCCCAACTACCGAGCAATTTCCATCCGTGTTGACGTCACGCGTGAGATTGACGTCGAGGAGATGGTGCAGAAGACATGCAAGGAATTCGGACGGATTGACTATGCTGTCAACTGCGCCGGGGTACGTGTCTTGCGAGGGTATAACTGCTGCGTCCCTGCTGATGACAGGAATCCGTCCAGATTACGGGAGGTAAGGGGAAAGAATTCGCGGAGCAAACCGCTGCCGACTTCGACGATGTCATGGGTGTGAATTGCAGAGGCATGTTCCACTGCGTTCGAGCGCAAATCAACGCGATGAAGGAGCAAGAACCAAGGACTGTCAGCGACCGAAACCCAGGCCGCGGGTCGGTTCGCGGCACGATTGTCAACCTGGGCTCCTTGGCCTCCTACGTCGCGATTTCGGGAAACAGTCCGTACGCGACCTCGAAGCACGCGGTCCTTGGACTAACCAAAAACGCCGGTGAGTTTTCTGATCCATGCTTCTATGCACGAGTCACTGACGGGAGCCCTGTCGCCCAAGCGCTCGATAGCGCAAAGTACGACATTCGCATCAATTGCGTCTGCCCATCTTTTGTGGACACACCTATGATCAAACGCCATTTTGACGGGAGACCGGCCGCAAGAGAGACGATTGAGAATATGAGTCCGATGAAGAGATTGGCACAAGCGGACGAGATTGCAGACGTGGCTATCTTTCTGAGCAGCCCAAGATCAAGCTATGTGACGGGTGTCGGATGGATAGTTGCTGGTGGCAGGGCGTATAATTGATACAGCTGGACCGGACGCTTTGGAACATGAGTAGAGTGGCACGTACGCGTACGTCATGGGACAGAAGGATAGGTGGGATTGGCATATTAGCAAAGTAGCGTTCTCGTGAACATTTGTATCAGAATCATTGAGATTATTGCAGGGGCCTGTGTTGCGAGCATGAGTATTCAGCTGCAACGCCACTGCGCAAAGCTACTGGAGAGCTCATCGCTCCTCAATTTCTGCATGTAAATGCTCTTCAGATGCACTATAACCTCCAACCCGCATTCAGCCTCCGTCCAACCATCGGCGGCATCTAGCTTGGGCAGAACAAGACAAAATGGATAAGCAGAAACAGTGCATATCCGAATCCGCTCAGGACGCCCGCCAACCATACTACCCCAGTCAGCCTTATAATACTCTATACTCGCCCACGAGTTGACGCATATCGCGCTCTCCGGAAACGGGCTGCGGCTGAACCTCGTTCTCGTAACATCAGGCACGGTGCCCGACGCATCTACAAGACGCATCAGGTAGTCCTCATCATATTCGTGCACTTTGCGGCGCAGTGCGTACGCGTAACGAGCCACACTGTCCAGATTCGAACCTACAGTGTCGAGAGGTCCTTTAAGGGAGTTCAAGAGGATGACGTTGCGGATGTAGGACAGCAGCGGTGGGCGTTGTATAAAGCGGCGACAACTGACGAAGAAAGCGAGGCCGCTAATCGGGTTTCTGGTTCGCAAGGCAAACTGCAGCCGTAGCCGGCGTATAGGATCAGCGTTGGAGTCGCGGTCGAAGTAGCTGGTGTCTTTCCACGTCTGAGTTATGCAGCACCATATCAACGAGGCAAGTGCATCAAGAGTTGAGATCCAGGCCTTGCTCTCTGTCTGACGCTCCGTCACGGCTTCCTTCAATTCTCGTAGTTTCGCAGTCGAAAAGAAAAAGGTTTCCGTCTGTTTCGGGCCTTCGTCGACTGGGACTTTGGGTCCTAAAGCCATGCGGACGCTTCGATATGTGATCATGTCACTCGCGATCCTCACAGCAGGGATGATCATATTCTCATACGACTTGAAATCCATTGCCTCAACTGGGAGACAATCCCAACCAAGCCAGGTGCAGGTGCTGGCTTTTCACCGGGCAGCTCGATATACGCAGGAAAGTCCGTCAGTTTTGTCGACGGTCCAATCATCAAGCGGCCTCGGTTCATGCTGTCCGATCTGAGCAAGAGCGATCCGTCCTCTCCTCTGCAGTAGGCTGCCCAGACATTTACTATCACTAATAGACCATACCCATCAGTAACAGAATGAGGCGCACGGACGGAAAGAAGGATTCCTCCCTGGACAAAATTGATTTAAGCTTGCATTGTTGGTCGCTCTGTTCGGTCGGCTTGCCGCCACACTTCTTCCTCTCTCAAATACTTCATGAGGAAGTGCTCCGCTTTTATTTTTGTGTAGTCGAGGTGATCGAGATTATTGACCGTGAGAAGGTCGTCCACAGTCTTCCAAGGCGCTGTGATGGCAAGTCTGCCATCTTGGTGTTCATGTTTGACATGCGTGACGGTTCCGGCAATCCAGGGGATTGCATCCATTAGTCGAGCAAAGGCGTTCCGCATAGATTGCGTGATGGCATCCCTTCCATGGCTAGAGTCAGGGAAGAAGAAAATCTTGCGCGAATACTCGGTGACTTGGGGGAAAAATTGTCGAGTGGAGTAAGGAAGATGGGCTCTTTGAGAGGCGCGTCCATGCAGGACTATCTAGATTGGGTCCTTTTCTTGGAGCAACGAGAGTACTGAACAACGGGGTAGGGCGAGTGTCAAATTATGGACACATGAAGGCCTGATGATATTGTCTCGCCACCTCAAAGGCAGCGAGCCGTAGCGAGAGCCTTCCGTTCTAGGTGGTATAAGTCATCCGCAGCCGTGCGCTCTAGAAGATGATTCTAGAATCATGTGAGCTTCCGCATTCGCGGCTGCAATTAATCCCTGTGGTCTGAGTAGGGTGGTCGTGGTGTATTCCAGATCCCCAAAGTAGGCATACGTTCTCAAATCTAATTCGGCCAAGGAATGGGGTCGGGTCGATGATGACACCTTACCTACATTGCAGTAGGTGTCGTCGTCGATTGGTTACAGAACACCACACTAACTCCTGCACCTAGTACTAGGAGATAATAGATTGCCATGCATCAGTATCCGAATGATACCGAAAACCTTAGAATACGATAAGAGATTGCGGTGCATCAGTATCAAAGTGACACCAAAAACCTTAGATAACCGCTTTCACAATTGCTCTAGCCAGTGAACCGCAAACCTGATCGACATTGACGACAAGTCCGTACGTTAGCCTGAGGTACTCTCTTACCGGTCTTCAGGTTACAATGATATCACCTTCATATGATCATACATCGTTGTAGCGAAGGCGGATAATAAGACCAAGGCGTTGCAGCGCGACTTTGACGATCATGCACGATGCAGTCTTCGCTCACGACCAGATCTCGAAAGGGCAGCCGCTGCTGGGTGTCTGTCTTGCAGGAGCGTCGGTTGCAAGCCAACGAAGCGGCGTCATTTTCGCTCTCGAACGCATCAACGTGTACCCCGTACGATTGCAACTGGAAGCTCCTGAATGGCACCGCCTTGATAGTTGGATTGCAGTGGCGACCTAGAATAGCGGATGGAGGGTGGGAGATGAATACGGAAAGTCCTGGGCCACGCTAGTACCCACACTAACGTGCCAGATAGTGCCCCGCTAAAGAGGTGCCCGAAGACACCCATGGGGACTGGTCGATCAGCATGCAGACCACCAATGCACCGTCGGCCTAAGCTTCGAGAATTACGACTCGCAAAGCCCAAACTTCTACTGGGCCACCGATGCGCGCTTTTGTCACATCGGCATGGCATGGGTGCCCTGGAGGACAAGGAAACCGGCTCAGACATCAGTATGAAGCAGGCATTGAAGAAAGCTCGGACTGCGGAAGAGGCCGCAGACATAACGATGAGCACTCTGGTCGGCAAGTTCGCGGGCGTCGTAATGGTTCCGGCTGAGGAAATAAGCACAAACAAGCCCATTGTAGTACTTGGGCTTGACTCTTTGATTGCGGTGGAGGTTAAAAGCTGGATTGCGAAGGAGATGGATGCCAAGATGAGCACAATGAGTTGATGACTAGCTCCAGCATCAAAGCTCTTGCGGATACGATTGTTGAGAGATCTGATTTGCTGGCGAGATTGAGGTCGAAGGGTGAAGAAGCTTGAGTGCCACTTCCTGTTTCGGAGCCTTCACGTTGAACTGCATGGTTGTGTGTTCCCGGCGTTTTCCTCACATTACCGTCTTAGATAGACTTGGAATGCAAAACGAGAGTTCATCCGTTTGAGTTCTCTCTGAGCTGCAATGCGCCGCTGGTGAGATTCTATTGCTGTATGGGTATTGGATTTGCGGTACTCGACACACAGCCCATAGGGTAAGAAAGGCTGTTTGCATCGCGCACGGTCGGCATAGGAGTCTCGCGTGTGTCTTCAAACCCTCCCGATGCATCTCGAAAAATCGCGCAGTGTGACTCTACTAGTGCTTGCATCAGATGCTCTTCAAGCGAAAGGAAAGACGGTTCATCACCTGTACGCACCTTTGCTCATTAAGGAGTTCAGCCTTTCAGAAAAGTTTCCACTATTGAGACTTTGCCGCTATCTATGCAATTTTGCACTTGTGAATATGTAAACAACAAATATTTTGTTGTATCACAATCACTTGTTCTACATATTCATCGAGGAAGGCAATGGTAACCCAATGGAAAGCGGTGGGTGCTGTGGCAGATGCTTAAAATGAACTCTGCAAGGCTTGCACTTCTTCAATGATATTAGTTGCAAAGATAATGGGAGTGTGCGTACTCACAGTTCTAAGCAGGCAAAAAGTCCCCAAGTGGTGCGTGAATCGCCTAGCGGGCATCTATAAGATAATAAACATGCCTCAATACACCATTTCGTTGATGCTGATGTAGGCTCACGCCCTTCAACATGCCGCTTGGACGAGAACTCGATCGGGCAAATAGGTGATCATGAGGTATAAAAGCGCCTTTCAATGTTTGCATTTTTGGAAAACCCGCGAATCTCTCGCCTTGTTGCAAACAGCGTCGTGGTATCCTGCTGCCGGAAGTCTTCGTGTTTGGTTCTCGTCAAACAGCAATCCTCACGTCAAACTGACAGGAGGCAAACCTATGTCCCGGTACGGTATAAGAGCTGTGAAATCCCCAACAGTAGTCCTCCAACTTCATTGCTTCTGAGATCGAACCCAAACTCAATCCCTTTCCTTTTCCAACCCACACAGCCATTAAGCAAGGAGAAAAATTGCCGCCATGCCTACTCCACCCAAGGATAATTCCACAGAGAACAAGGCCACCTCCTCCAATAGCTCCGCAACTGCCAACAACGCATCGCCCGCGCCGTCCTCATCAGCAGGTATCCCACCCCCACCTTCCTTTAGCAGACTCAAGCCAATACTCCGCATGCCGGCGGGATCCTTTGAAGGCAAGCGGTACGCCCCTGCGCTAGACGGGGGGCCGCCAAACGGCGGTTACGTGCCAGGTTTATACCGGGACCGGTTCAATGGCAATTATCACTTGATGCCTGAACCTCCTCTCGCTCAGCCTGCCGGTGGGACGCGGGCCGAGCAGCCTCCACCGCCGTATGAGGCATCCTCGTCCCAGGGCCAGAATGCTCAGAGTGACAAGGCGGGAAAAAGCCAGGGTGGTGGCAAGTAAGGATTTGGAGACGATGCGGTCGGATCGACAAGTATTGTTTTTTTGCGGCAGGTAAAGCAGGGGAGATTTTTGATGGATGAGGAAACATGCCGGCTGTGACCAATTCATAGCACGTTAATCTCTGTTTGTGTTGGACTATGCTCCTAGCCTTGTTGTAGCTAGCACTTCTATGGTTTCCAACCTCACACTCTCTGAGTTGCATAAATTGTCTCATTTAACTCCATTCTTAAGAACTCCGAGTTGCGCTAAATAATGGCTTCCGATGCCTTTTTATGAACCCGTAGTCAACACGTAGTAAGTAGATTACCCACCAGATATCATGCATAGTCCACTCCAGATAGGACTCAGACACGGCTGCAGAAAGCTCAGTAATAAATCACATTCGCAGCAATTGCCCTACCAGCCACCTAGATCTGTATTTAATTAGGGAAGTCTTTAGACAATTTTCAGTCCACTCAACATGTCTCCATCCACATACCTCATCTTTCAACAGGGATTGCTGGTGCGCAGGCCGAAAAGATGACTTGCCTCTAGTCGAGTACTAGAACATACCTCCGTTTACCGAAGTCATAACAGCTTTTCTTTGCCGTTTAGAAACGCTCAGATCTCAAAGGGCCTGGGATAATGTTTTCTGCCACAAGCTCGCAAAGTTATAATCCAAATATCGCGTACCAGTCGGTCTAGTTGATCAACGCTTCATTCTGCTTTGTTATATCCACTTCCACTCGCTAAAGTCCATTATCAGCTTCACTGAACGGCTTGATATCGCAAGGAGCGTTTAAATTTGCAAAATTAGGTTGAAGGGAGGGGCCGATAGGCTCTCTTTTTCCCAGCTGCCACGTTTTGCCTTGCGGAAATTGAAGAGTCCATAGCCTTGCCAGGCCGGAAGCATGGTCATCCGCGATCACTGCTCCCCAGCGGTGGACTTGATTCGTTGAAAAACAGACCCCCACATATTATGGGTGCCGTGTGGCCATGTATGGACTGGGAACGGCACTGATTTGCAGGAACCCCCATGTTAAATTCTGGTAGTGCGGGGTATGCGGGGCGTCTACGAGGCTGTATGGGACATTTGTCAGCTCGAGTCCTTCAGGCCTCAGCTTGCTCGGTTGTATGCGAGAGAGTAATACGATCATTGGTCAGGACTGCGGGATAGTGAGGCGGTTCCCGGCAGGTTATCAGGCTGAAATGTAGGTGAGGCGAGGTAATCAATATCCAACGCAAGGCAAAAGTTCAGCCTGGTCGCTTCATAACGAAGGAGACTCTACAGTGAGAATCATGCGGATATAAAAGGAAGACACTCTGTCAGGACGGGAACAACTTTCGAGATATCTTTTCTATTAAGCCGAGGCGCTTGAAAAGACGGACAGAAATGATGCCTTTGTCTGTCGAAAAGGTCGAGGACAAAGACCTCTCCACCATTTCAGAAATCTTATTCGCCGCGTTTTACCCAAGCAACCCTGTGGATTGCCTCATATACCCTTTCGGTTTAACAACTTCCATCTCCAACTGTTCCCTAGCCCTGCAGAAGAGCGCATTCCTTGAGCGCGACACCTATCACTTAAAAATTATCGATCCGAATATCGCAAATCAAGGCGGACAGCCATTGCCAGCAGAGTACGGCCCTTCTGAGAATGAAGACAGCATTACCAAACCAACAACCCTCGATAACAGCATCCTCGCATATGCTAGGTTCAAACTGTGGAGAAAGGATCGTGAAGCAACAGATTGGGACAAGCCGTACAGCATCAAAGAAGGAGAGCTGGGCTCCCCCGGAGATGTGAATCTCGAAACCGCAAGATGATTCCGTGGCCAGCAACGGGAAATGAGTAGGAAGTTCATCAAAGGAAGAAAAGGTGTTTGTATGTCAGAGCACTCTATTCTCCCACGAGGCCTGACTAATTATTTCCCTCGTCCAGTTCTGCAATGGCTGGCAACTCATCCATCACACCAGCATCGAGGCGCTGGCACTTTGCTCATGGAACACGTCTGTGAACTGGCCAATCGCGAGGGGCTCGATGTCTTCCTTCAAGCAACGCCGAGCGGATATCCGCTCTATCACAAGCTCGGATTCGAGGACGTTGCGGCGTTTGATGTGGACTTGGGCATCTTGGCGGGTGAGGTGGCGAATGGTCGAAATTATAGAACGGTTCTTATGAAGATGAGGTTTACGGCGCCTGATCCTATACCTTGGCGCAAGGGCGTGGTCGTATGGTCGGATGAGCTTTTCCTGGACCGCTTGGTGTCGTTATAATTACAGGTCTTTGATATGGTCTCTCATAGCGGCGTGAGCCTTATGGGAAATGGAATTCTCGTTCCGCAAAGCGCTGCGTTGAATCAAGGTGTTGGTAAGCAGTCTGCACGCTTCATTCGCCACGGCTTCACAATGTGCAGACCAAATCTAAATGGAACAGCTTCTCTGAGACTCTATCGCCATGGTTTTGATCTTTGAAGTCCCCAAAGTCCAGCGTCTCAGACCAAAGCAAAGTCGTGATACTCGAATCCTTCCTCGGCAGTTCTGGCCATGGCCTCCCCGTCCATGATTCCGTGCACGTACGCCTCGGCTACGAGCTGCCACTCCCCACGTCCTTTTGGCCTAAGGACGAACGGCGTATCGCCCCCGAGCAGTATGCACACACAATCGCCATCCCTTGGCACGCCCATCGCAATGCCCATGTACGAGCATGCGTCATCTTTGGCTATGAAGAATTCTCGGTTCGACATGACCTGCGTGACATAGTAGTCGTGTTCGTGGAGGACTTCTGTTGGCACCGGATGCGGATAGCCGAGATTCCGCCATGAAGTGTAGGCGGGAAACCCCAACTCGGTCTCGCGTTCGTGCAGGCGTGTCTTGGGTCGTGGGAGTAGATCAGCGGTAATTGTGCGTCTGTATGCCATCTCTAGACTCTGGGATTCGGTAAGAGGATCGTTGACTGACTTGGACCATATTGATGCCATGATGTAATCGGCTTGCTCGGGCTGTGTGATGGACGAAGCTGGAAAGTTGATTCTCGATGACGCTGTTTCGTACATATATTTCCACTTATCTAACTCGAAGCGTTGGAGTGGAAAACGCGAGGAGCCCATACGTGCCTCAAAATCTAAATGCGTTTTTGTATCATAGAAGCTGACAAGGGTGGCGACTACGAATCCCTTCAGAACCAGACTTCTTCCTTCCTGGTCGCCTACCAAGCCCGGGAGTTCGTTACTCGAGGCACCGAAGAACGTGCTCTGATCTGATCTTCGCATGCTGAGATCCACACTTACAGACATCCGGAAGCGCCAATCTGGGACCCAAGAAGGCATCTCATTTCTACTTTCTTCTGTTCGGCGGTATTCGACCGAACCTAACACTGTAAGAGCCTTTTCGCTTTCGATGCACAATCGTGCAGCCCTTGCATAAACTACACCTAGCGCGCTTCGATAGTCGACATCAATCGATTTAGCTAGTCGAGGATCGATGACACCTCGAAGAGCATATATCATGTCTCTAGGCTCAGTCGCAACTCGTGTCCTGTTGGTCTCAAGCAATGGTCGTAATGAAGAAGTGCTTCCAGCAATGAACCTTCTATTCTCATCTTCAACAAATGTGACATTCTGTTGGATTCCGGCAATTTCAGCAAATCCAGTATTTCCCATACCGAGACAAGCATTGTGGAGTGTGTGCCAAGTCATGCGGAATTCACCGCACCATACCATGCAATTTTTACCCATTATAACCTCTTGGAACGTCCACATGCGGAAAAACCAGGGTCTCTCCAGAAATCGTTTGACAGCTTGCCATACTGGGTCTGTAGCTGGCGGTAAGTCGGGCAACTTCTTCTGATCTTTCTGTAGAGCCATTTTTTGCACTTTAGCGTTGACATCCACCTCGGAGTTAGTCCAGGAAAGGCCACGAGACTCGGTACGAAGTGCGAGATCATAGACCTCAGCCTTTGCAAAGTTCCGCAGACTTCTCAGGTCAAACAGCAGACTCCAAAGCATTGGCGTATCGTGATCCGATGGACCAAGCCACACGACCACTTGCTCTGCCATGGAATAGATTTGTCCCATCATGGAGACTTGTTTCTTTCTTTCTTCGTGGTCGTCTTGATTGATGCAGAGCTGATCGATCCAGATTACTTTCTCTTGCGACTCATCCCGGAGCTGTACTAATGCAGCCTCGAGATTTGCCGTGACTGTGACCTCTTTGCCATTGCAAGTAATCGACTTCCTTGGAGCTGGCGGGCCCCAAACGTACGATAGTGCAGTATACTGGAGAGTACCTTCATTTGTGTCATTGAGCGAAGCCTTGGACAGGGTAGTCCGGATTGGCACGTTGTTTTCGGGGATGATTGTGATGAGACGAATTTCCTGATCGTTGTCCAATGCTGGATACAGCAGATCGGGGTAATGGTCAAATTTCATCCTACCTAATGTAGGAAATCAATTCACCAGTGAGAAGAAAACATCTATATCAGAGTGGAACAGATCCGAGGGAGGCCACACCAGTGGCTGAGCGGAAGCGTTCCGCGTGCCAAGAGACTTGGATGCTCCCAGGCACAGACTAATTACCCTCCAACACCATCAAGGCATTCTGCTCCCGCCCAATGGTGGTATGGCAGTCCATCCATCACACCCCCGTGTCAATTCGGCGTTAATGCAAGCTTCATAACATATAGCCTCAGCCTATTCGTGGGGACTGCTTCGACTGCGTCTAGCCTATCAATGGCAGCCGCGGATGCCTCAACTGCGACAAGTATCCTCTCACTATCCTCGGCCAATTCAGTCCCTAGTGTAGCCGGACCCACATACACTCAGTATGCGTTCAAAGAGCTCACCGACCGCAATAGAGGCCGCGCTGACAGATCACACCTCTACGAAGGGAGCATCTAGGCAGTCTCAATCTCACTCAAGCACTCTCCCGACCGCAACAGGCGATGGCATTGGGTTTTCTCTGGCATTAGCCCCGATAGAATTCCTCGGCTTCTTGTGCACTCGAAAGGTACAGCTGAGCGAGGACAGAAGGAAGGCTACGAGTTCGAGCAGAGATAGTGAAGTGACGGCCACCGTCAACGGATCACTTGTGGAAGAGCTGCATGATATTCCAAGAATCGAGATGCACGGTACCGCGATCCGGATTGCCCCGATACTCTGACATGGTTTGATAGAAATCTGAGTCGCAGTCACATTTTCGTCTAGTGATAGGTCGAGGCATAGCTGTGCCAGAACCTCAAGAGGCATTGCATTGAAGGAACGTGCATTAGACCCTGTGTTGTGATATGTCACCAGCGATCTGACCCTTTCGAAATCATGGTGATCTACGTAAAGCCGTGAAGAAAGATTGTGGCTGGCTGAACAAGAACAAGAAAAAGTTACATTGTTGACGCAGAAGACAGTGGCTGGCTGAAATGTGAAAGGTGGGTGCGTTCGGCAACATTAGTGTGATGGGGAAAATTGGGGGGAAAATCCAAAAACGGAAATCACTAGGGAGTTTCCGGCATCCATACTAGCCGAGAGAGTTCGACCCGTCAAAACTTCACCGCCTTCTAGGCCTACTCGAAGTATGAAGCGCGGCAAATACATGCGCCCCACCTGTGCGGCCAAGTGTCAGTTTACGGTGTGAAGGAGTGATGAATGTGCGCGGATGCCTGGGTAAAGTCGGAGCTTTGCGGCGTTGAACAAGCTGAGACAAATGCTTGAACCCTGTCCACGCAAACAGCTCGTTATCAGACCAGTCACAACGCATATTGGAAAGCTCTCGATTAGACGCCTGCTGTGCTCGGGTTCAGTAAGTGCATATATATACCACTAAGAGGCCCACCGGCACAGAAACAGAAGGCGAAACATAAAAACATAATAACAGAGGTGCGAGATTTAGCTTCCCAGGATTCACTGTTCTCCCATACGCAAGACCATGTCTGAATACGCCGAAAAAAGTTCTGATAAAGTCGATCTTGGGGCACGTTTCGCAAGCATCGCAATTCGTGACCAACTCAAAGAAATCCACCAAGGCATCTCAGCATTGGTACAAGTCCCCACAACCGCACGCACAAAGTCCGAATTGACTTGGTCTAGCCAAACACATTAAGCCGCAACGAACTCGCCCCTATAGTAAACAGCCTCCCACCTCCAGGCACTAGCGAAGATGACCGCATCGAGCCTTTCAAGGTTGCCATCATCGGCGCCGGTGTCGCGGGCTTGTTCACAGCTATGATTCTTGATTACTTGAATGAGCATTTCGACGTCAATGTTCAATACCATATCATCGAATGTAACAAGGAGGAGCGCCTTGGAGGAAGGCTGTATACGCACTACTTTAGCGAGGAGACCGATGAGTCCCATGACTACTTCGATGTCGGGGCGATGAGGTTCCCGAAGATTCCGGTGATGAAGCAGTGAGTCTTTGGTTTTCTGCAATGGTGGCGCTGTTTTTGGTGATCCAAGATGATAACGTTTGTGCAATATAGGACCTTTGACCTGTTCGAAAAGCTTGGGATGCGCGAGAAGCCCGATGCTGAGAAAGCGAAGAAGGGTGATCTGATCCGTTATTATCTGACACAAGTCAATAACCCTTTCCTGTACAATGACGTTCAGGTCGTTCCGCCCTTCGAGCCAGCATGTACCAAGGATAAAAAGAAGATCAAAAAAGGGCCTACGGCAAGCACCTTTAAGGTCACCGGAATAGAGGAGTGGTAGGTCTCTACCCCACCCAATTTGAATCGTCTCCAATGATTTACTAGACCTAACCCGCAAGTTCCATTAGGTACAAAGAAGCAGAGCCAGGAAAAGTAGTCGACGAGTTCATTAAACCCTTCGTCGACAAGTTCATTGTTCCTGAAGACGAGCGGGGCGATGAATTTAACTACAAGCGATACCAAAAGAATGGATGGGATTTTTTGATGAAGTACGGGGATGCCTATAGCGTGCGCCAATGGTTCCAAAAGCAGTGCGATTACAACACCAGTGAGTGGTTGGAGACTTTCTCTTATGGGACAGGTTGGTACGACGAAGCACTGAGCGAGTTGGTAATCGAAACTATCAATTTCGCCGCTAAGCCATGCGAATGGTGGTGTGTGCTTGGTGGGAGTCAGGTGATTGCTAAAAGAATGTTCCAGACGTTGAAGAACCAGAACGCTATCGAGTGGGAGAAGAAAGTTACGAAGATGGAAAGGCTGATCAGGATTCAAGATAAGAAGCCCGGGGCGGATAATGTCAAGATTCGGGTCACCATCCAGGGTGAGAAGAGCGAAGAGAAAACAAAGGATTACGACGCTGTTTTTAATTCTGCGCCCTTGGGCGCCATGCAGCGCATGGATCTGCGTGGCCTGAACCTGAACTGGGGCACCAAACAAGCCATCCGCTCCCTTAGCTACGGCGCGTCTTGCAAAGTTGGAATCAAATTCAAGTATCGCTGGTGGGTCGAAGAGAAATCCCTGTCGATCACACAAGGCGGCGTGGGGAAGACGGACCTGCCGATCCGAAACTGCGTGTACCCATCGTACAACCTCACCAAAGCCGACGCAAAGAAGCCCGGTGTCCTCCTCTGCTCGTACACTTGGTCCCAAGAAGCCCAACGGATCGGCACCCTCATCAAAAAGGGAGCGGACCCGGAATCCGAAACTGAGCTCAAAGCTCTCCTCATCGACAATCTAGCCCGTTTGCATTCCAAGAAGCCGGAAGAGTACAATGGCCTCCGCAAGATGATCGAGGACGCCTACATCACGCACTTTGCATATGATTGGTACACCGATCCCGGGACCACGGGCGCCTTTGCGTATTTTGGTCCGGGCCAGTTCCGAGCCATGTACCCCTGGATCACCATCCACAACGACGGCAACCATATCATCATCGGCGAAGCGGCCTCGGCGCATCATGCGTGGGTGGTGGGCGCGCTGGAATCGGCGACGAGGGGCGTCTATCAGTTCTTGTACGCGCACAGCGAGAACAGCACGAAGGTGAAGAGGGCGCTGGATGCGTATAATGAGGGGAAGATAGCGAGGCCATTTGGGCCGCTGCCGGCGGAGTTTGATCGGATGAAGGATGTGGGGGAGGCGGGGATCAGGGTCGATGGGGAGAAGGCGGCGGCGGAGGGGGAGTGGGCGAGGCAGGGGGTCACATTTGAGCAGATCAGACAGGCACAGAAGGGTGATCAACTAGATCTGTCAAAGGTCACGGAGGCGGATGTTAAGCCTTTTCTGGACGCGGAGGCAAAGCCGGAGGCGGAGGCGGAGGCAAAGGCGTAAGGCGTAGATATCTTAGCAGAGCCAACTGGCTAAACCGGCGTGGTTACAGTAAAGGCGCGTTCCTCTCTCTCTCTCATCGCCCATGAATTCGGAAGCTGGCACGGTAGCACCACTTTTCAACAGTCTCACCCAACCCGAGCCTCCTTTAATTGCTGGCCCAAGCCGAACAGCTAATTCTCGCACTGCCTTGACTTGGCAGCGTCTCTGACCTCCATCGCCCACTCCCATCTCTACCATTCGAGGTCTCATTTGGCGATAGGGGCGATTGCATCATCATCCACCAATGCCAGTGCAATCTTATCCCAGAAAATCAGACTCAAATGACCTTGTAACGAGCATTCTAAATCAAGCCACCTCCCCTCCACCCCTCCGCTCCGCCGGAGGTAAACTACCCGTTGACGTGCCTGCTGACTACACGATTTAACCACCTCAATCGATAGAATCGCTATCTTCGAGACTCCGTTAGTGTATAAGATATGACAGGCTCTTTCTGAGAAGGATGCGGTTGGTTCCGAATTGTGTACTATATACTACTCTAGTATAAATTACAGGGAAGGAATAGAGTAAATGAGATAACGTGGAAATTAGTAAAAGCGATACAATAGATAGCTCGTAATGAGTATAAAGATAGCTATTTATCTTACGTGAGGTGAAAAGGGTCTATCCATGTAGCGGAGATACAAGGACTTGTATATTCTAAGGGGTGAGCGGCTGCGCGGTATCTAGGATAATTAATTAGTTGGAGCGATTTGGTGGAAAAGGTACGTAGGGATTTTGGAAAAGGAAAAGGAAAAGAGAGATGATAGATTCGTCGAACAGTACGGTTGCTCTGTGGAGTTTAACGGCGGGTTTGTGATGGG
>JAEUBB010000128.1:0-12152 GCA_018257885.1 Parmelia sp. 050094 | reverse complement strand
GGGCCAGTACCATCAGCAGCTATCTCGGCATCATCCTCGTCTTCAGGCTGAATGCCCGAGGGATCAGTTCCAGACGGGCCTGGGTCTTGTCGTCTGTGAATTCCGAACATGGAGGCGTCAATAGAACCATCATCACCTCCGAGCGGCGATGCAGTAATGGTAGTAGAAAGTAGAAGGGTAGTAAAGGGAGCGGCAAGGGCGAGAGCCCGAGCTGTGAGGACCATAGTGGTCTTGATGAAAAGAAGAGTATATATATGATTTGCAAAATGGATTGAGAGATGTTGAAATCTGAATTCGACTTACGGGTGAGAAAAAAGATATTGGGATACTTATTGAATTATCTACTGCTCCATCCAGACCTGGGGGTTGGACCGAGAGCATAGCCATCGCTCCTCACCTGCTCATCAATGCCAAATCTTCCCATGAGGGAAGAATGGCAAGGGTCGACGTGACGAATGTAAGCCGACTCTCGTGTTTCTGAAACAGCACCGACAGACCGGGGGAGATGTGTGTCGAGCTGGTAGCCATATCCAGCAGCCTTTACGAAAACTGGCACCGGTATGCAACCTTCTCGCATGCTACGCCTCAGGAGTATTTCGAAAATGAAAGGAGACGAGGCTGATTGGGCAGCAGCGCCGGACTGGGGGAATGGATGCACTACTGGGGAGCGTAGAGGGTGACGCAGGTGGTAAGCAAAAGGATAATTTCCAACAAAGGATCTTCAGCTGTCTCGTCAGACCTCATCTCAGCATTGAGACATGACTCGCAAACGCCCCAAGATTGAGAAATGCTGTAAGATGATTGCCTGCTTCGTTATGCGCCACATTAACGGGCCGAGTTTCGCCTTGCCGTGGAAATATGGAATTCTGAAGATGTGATTGGGCTAACACCTACTCTGGACGAGGCTGTGAACACACGAAACAAGCAAAAAGGGCTTTTCGGCGAACGATCTGAGGCGTCAGACGCCGAACTAGGCATGGTGCTTACAATATACCTCGAGAGATGGCACATGAATATGATAGGAAGAGGCGCTGACACTCCAATGCCTCACCAGATGACGAAATGTTTCTCGTGAAGAAACAAATGCTACAAAGATGACATGCAAAAAAGAAGTGGAAGACATGGATACTTCCTCTTGCAAGGTCGCAGGTTGTTTGATTTGAGGCTGACGGTGAGACGCAACGCCACAGCCACCTGGCCTGCATGTCGGAGGCTTTCTTACACACAGCCATGACCGACAACGGCTGAACAGAGGGAGGCTACCCCATCGACGTCATGTCATCCGAGCTCGCTTTGGAGTATAGAGTGTTATAAGTATAAGCGTTTATATAGATTGAAGATCAAAATATTAATAGAGAGGCAGTGAGAGGTAAGAAGTCAGATTTCTATTTTCGAGGCAAGTTTGTCGCTAAGCCGGATATGGACTAGCCTCTTCTCTTACTGAGGCCTGACAACCGAAGAGTAGGATGGTGGCTCACAACATCACAGGAACCTAGAAACCCTTTTGCTGTCTCGAACACTGCTTGCTTTGTCCAGAGCAAATGTAAACCTTCTGCTAGCCATCTACGACCCTTACATAGGCCAAGTCAGTCCAGTCTCTGGCGGCAATGGCAACTCGCAAACAAATCGGATTCACAGTACCTGGATTCGGTCTCCCTTTAAAATGGCCAGACATGCAAAGTGTTCCATATCAGCCATTCTTTCAACCAGACGAGAACACATTGTTGCTCTCCGCGCTTGACGCTTCCGAGGGTCCGTGAGTCTGCCCATCAAATAGTCTGTGCCTAACCCACGACCTGATTATCAGCATAGAAATGATTGCTATACTGTGCGGGAGCGCACCATGCTAGCTCTGATGAATGAACTCACAGACGCGCCCGACTGGCAGCGAACCATTTTCGACCCGGCTTTTACCTTCAAATGGAGAAGCGCGAAGATCATGAGTGGCAAGGACATCACCAAGGCTATGGCTGACTGGTGCGTCGAGGAAGTCAAGTATTATGTTTCTGAATATGTCCAATCAATGATTGTACCCGCCATAGACGGAGGCGTGATCAAGTCCGACATTGTCATCCCAAGGAGCCTTCACGACGAATTCCAAAAGGCAACTGCTAGTCTCCGAAGGGCCTCTCGACAGACCAGCTGTGCCAATGAGGTGTCAGATGTAGTAGATCCATTCCTATACCCGTTCAGTTGGGAGCGTACAAAGACACTCCACTTTGAAACTCCGTTACAGCTATCGGACTGCATCAGAAGAAGCGGCGAAGGACAGCTGGCACGGCAACCAGCCGAAAGCGACTGCCCTGTTAAGGAACGTAGCAGATATCGGAATGACATGGCCTTCTCTCGACGATTTCAGTATTTACCATTCGAGGTCTCATTTGGCGATAGGGGCGAAGGCGGCTCCAAAATCACCAGCTACATCAACAACGTACACCCAATAAAGCATCGAGCCTTCTACAGCACTATCGAGGCTTTTATCGACAAAACCATCCCGGTATTCAACCGCACCATCATGGCGCTCAAAGCTCCCAGCTACGAGAACGTCCGGCTCCATGTCGCCGATCTAGGCCGCGAGCCCATGATCATGAAGGACGTCGGCGACTTTTGTCCACCGGAGCAGCGAGCCATTAGCGACTTTGTCGACGCGCGGGGACGCTATCGCGACTGGATATTCGTAGACCTGAAGAAGGAATTCTGGAACCTCGGACTCCAGTTTGTCCTGCACGTCCGAGAAATCAACCTCAGCCCCCACAACCCTCGTTTCGCAGGCGAAGACTGGCACGTCCAGGGCCAGCGGAACGAACGTATCTGCGCAACCGCCACCTACATTTACGATTCCTCCAACACGACCACCCCACGCGTCTCCTTCCGCCGCCGCGTCCACGTCGAAGAGGCCTCCCTCGCAAAAGGCTACATCCACTCCCCACCCTTTGCCCCCGAAATCTACGGCGCCGCATCCGGCGATCCTGTTATCCAACACATGGGCGACGTTGAGCTTTGCGACGGCCGCGTCGTCACGTTCCCCAACATCTTTCAGACTCGCCTTCTGCCATTCGAGCTCAAGGACCCGAGCAAGCCCGGTCTTGTCACACTACTAACCATACACCTCATCGACCCGAATCGCCGCATGATGAGCACGGCTATGGTGCCCAGTCAGCGGAGAGACTGGTGGGCGGAGGAGATTCGAAGGCTGAATGCGAGGTTCTATCGCTTACCGGCGGAGGTGTGGGAGAGGATTGTGGATATGGTGGATGGGGAGCCGATTGGTGGGGAGGAGGCGGAGGAGATGAGAAGCGAGTTTGTGGAGGAGAGGAAGGAGTTTCAGAAGAGGCATACGAGGGCTATGGAGGAGTATCTGGAGTGGGATCTCGATGAGGAGTAAGTGCGTGGTGTGAGCAAGGGGTTTCTGGCTTGAGGGTGATCAAGGCGCTGACGGGAGATATAGATGGGTGTGGGTGTGAGGTTTGCAAAGGTAGGGTTTTGGGATATGAGGACTACATAGAAGCGAAGTTAACACCGGAAACGTCTACCTGAACCATCAAATATAGACATATCACAAGAGTGCCGATCGCAATTTTGCAGCAGCAAGCAGACCGCACCAGCAAAAGTAGCAGCGAAAGATTAGACGCGGATCTCTCCCTCTCCCTTGAACCGTCACTGGACTCCCATTTTTCCCTATCCATTCTCCTACCAGATTCATGGCAGCCTCCTCACCTCAACAACCTGACATATATAGTCAAAGCTCCCATATAAACTCCTATCAGATATAGATATAGCTCCCACTGATATAAAACCGCGCTGCATTTTTCCTAGAAGCAGGGTTCCTTAGTCGCCAACCTACAAACTAGTCTTCTACAATAACAATGAGCTCCCATAATCTATCTAACAGAGATGGACAGAGCATCACTTACACTTTCTCCATCCGATATGTAGCTTTTGTAGCAGCGAATGAAGAGACGCGGATCTCATTACGCTCAACCCTCTCACTTTCTTACCAATCCTCACGCCAGTTTCCTCAAAAGACTAGTGTATAACCGAAGTTCCCATCTAAGCTTCCAATAGACATGGCTCCCACCAAGTCCCCCCTGAAATATTTCCAGAGCCAAAAAGATCCCATTATGGCTAACTTAGGTACAGATTAAGCTTCCACAATGACAATGAGCTCCTATGCTACACCTAACAAAGATGAACAGAGCACCACTTACACTACCCCGTCCGATGCCTACCTTAACGTTAAATCCACCGCTTCACGCATCGCGATAGAGATCATGGTGATGGAGACGGGGGCGAGGAAGCGGGGATGAGTTGAAGGACTGTCATGTCTTGTGAGATGTGAAAGAACTCGGGTGTAGGTTCTATGATGGGTGGGGTGGCATAGCTGTGGATGAATGGTTTGTGAAGGAGCAAAAGTAGGTTCTTCAAAGCTGCCGCTTGCACGCGTGGAACAGAGTAATTGGTTAGGGTGTAGGCTCTATGGATTGAGTGGTATGTCACAGCTATGTTTTATGACAGATAGTACTGAGGACGGAGATTCCAAGATGGCAAAAAAGGATTCCCTAAGCATGCCGCCTTCACGCCTGCAACAGAACAGTAAGTTATAACGCGTAAACAGAAAGCATTCTCGGCGTGGAAGAAGTAGATGGCAATGTGGCCTGCTTGCATACAAAGACTAAGATGAGCCCTGCTCAATCATCCAGGAAGTAGGAAATCCACCCAGTGCTGAATGCACATAGTTACCGAATATTTAGAGCTGGCAAGTTGATTATTGAGCACGATGTCGATTCATCTGCGCACACAACATATAGAAGAGCGAGATCGAAAAGGTTTGCGCGTTTGTGGCGTGGTTGTGGTAGTGTTCTTGAAGAATTGGCTGTGCAAAAGTGATGAAGGAGTGAGATGCTTTAGCATCGAGTGAAGTCTGGGCTTTTGTTCAGATCGCTATGTAGCTTCTTGCAAATCTCAGTTTAGCGAGCGCGTAGAATCATCCGATTGTTGGGCGCTTGCTCGTTCAGTAGGTAGATCTGAAGAAGCGTAAAGAATCATGTCTAGTGCAGGCGGCTCGATAACAAAGACCTCTATGTAATGCCAAAAGGCTTGAACCTTGCCATGAGCCGCCCGATTTACCCGTAGATTTGGTGGAATATTCTTGTGCGTAGCTCCTTCAGTCGTTGGATAGTTTCGCGGTCCACTGTCGTTGCCCAATAGTCGTACGCCGGATAGGTTCCACTTGTCGTGATACATATTTCGTCCCAATCAAGTTCGCTGTCGTCGTTACCTTGGTCAGTCGAGTCATAGTCCTCCTCTTGATCAGAAGATCGGCATTCTGACCGCGGGCTCTCGTTGTTGTTATGACCGGCCTGACTGTCCTCTTCCTGTCTATCGGATTCGTTGTCGTCCTGGACTTGGCCAGTCTTATTATTACGCTCTTTTTCGTCAGAAGACGGGGCTACTAGCATATTTCTTTTCTTGTTGATATGGCCAATCTTAATGTCCCTTTGTCGATTAGATTTGCTCTTGTCCTCAACTTGGTCAGTCTCATCCTTGCTCTCTTCTTCGTCTGAAGACCGATCTTCTTCTTCTAGCCTCTTTCTTTTATTGTTTTTATGATCAACCTCATTCTTCTTCTGCTGTCGATCGGATTCACTATTGTCATTACCTTGGCTACTCTGGCTGTCATTTTTGTTTAGATCACGGTCGCCAACTTCTTTCGGCAGCAGCTGCAGTAATCGCATCACTGCGTTGCAGAGCTCCAAGGTCAGCAGACCTGGGCTCTCATCCCTCAGTTTCTTGACCAGCCAGCTGGTGATTTTGGACGTCGTCCCCTGACTGTCAAGCGAGTAATATGGAACAACAACGCCCCACAATGGATCCAAAATACCCATGTTATCTTCAAGACCTAATCCCTGCTCAAGGAGAAGTTTGATGAGGGGGGACCAATCTAATATGGGAGTCTTTTTGACAAGGTAGCGACTCAAGACCCCGACGTTGTTCTTGATATTGCCAAATGTGTCTGGGTCATATGTATAGATAGTCTCGACAAATTGAAGCTTTGGGATGAGTGGGCCCAAAATTTGCGCTGCTAAGCATCCCCGGAATGCAGAGCGTTCCTTGATATGGGGTACAAGAGCCAGAAAAGGAGTATCAATCCTTCGCTGTGCGGCTGTGTGAATTGGCGTTAGACCGTATTCATCTTTAGCGTGTAAGTCGACTCCCTTCGAGACTAGCCAATTAACAATCTCTTGTGACTGCCCGCTTCCCTCTTGGATGTTGCAGCAGGCAATATGGAGAGCATTCTGACCTTTCTTGTTCTTAGCGCCAAGCGAACCTTGGGACCAGAAGAAATCCAGGAATCGGCCAGGATTGTCAGTAGTGTAAACACCGTACACCCCTTGACTCAGAGCGCTCAGCAAAGGCGTTTCTCCGATTTCGTTTTTGGCAGTAATATCGGCATTGTACTGGAGCAGTATCTTGATTAATGCAATTCCTCCACGAGAGGCACGAGCAACCCAGTGAAGTGGAGTCATGCCAAACGTATCTGAGGTATTGACTTCGGCGTTGTTGTGCAGTAGAATTTTGATGGTCTTGAGATGCTGTTTAGTGAAATTGAAAGCGTGGATCGACCAGAGACGTGAAAGATATAGGAGCGGTGTCTCTTGTTTATCGTTGGTAGCGTTGACGTCTGCATTGTTCTCGAGTAATAGTCGGACAAAATCTGAGCAATCCAGGTGACATGCGAGATGAAGCGGTGTAAGACCTTCGTGTGAATCAAAGAATGAGCTATTTCTGACTTTAAAATTGAGATCGATATGACGATCTTTAACCAAATGCTTGGCAATTGTGTAGAGGTTGTTACAAATTGCAAACACTATGGCGAGATCCCCGTTTGTTGCCTTGAAATAGACATTGTCTCCCATCAAGTAGTTCGCAGCAAGCTCAGTCGACGTTCGATCGTACTGTGCATCTCGATATCTTCCAGCCCATTCACGAGCAGCACGGTTTGAAAAGCCCTGGGCTCTGTCATCGAAAAGTTCTCGAATGGTTTTTGCTTGAATATGGAGAGATCTAGATCCATATATCAAATAGACAAGACAAGATCTGAAGAGGGCGAGATTCGCTAGCTCGACATTGATCTTGAATTGGTGGATCGGATTCGGAGCCTCAGGAAACCGATTCGAGGTGAGGAACTCTTTGACTGAGTAATGTGCAAGCTGTAGCGCATCAACTTCGTCGTAATCTTTCGGGCTCCGAAACCTTTTCTTGCACACATTCAGAAGACTGGGACACAGTGAAATGATATCCTCGAAAGATTCGAAACAATCCTCTGGATCATATCGGGGCTCACCGCCCGCGTCCTCTCCTTGGCTGACGGCCAATGCATGCCTCAAAGACTCATACTCTATTGGACCATCGGCTAAGCACAACCACTGAAGCAACCTGATAATATAGTCGTGGTGTTCGGGATCTACTCTCATCAAAATCCTTTCATACGTCTCATCCAGAGATCGTGGCAGTATCTTGAGTGCCTTCCTTACCATAGCAAGAGTGCGACAGCTGCGCAAAGCCTCGATCTGACACTCAACCCAACGAAACATTCCCTTGGCTCCATCCACCAAGGGTTGCTTTATCAACTCACGCCACTTCCGTAGCCTCGTCTCCCGCTCGAGAGTCTTCGCAATGAAAAGGTTAATATCTTTGTCAATGCCGCTGTTTTTGAGCGAGAGTTGTTGCCCCGGCGTGGGGTTTAGAAATTCTCTGATAGCTGGCTCATCCCTACTAGTCAAAAGAATATGTAGTTGGGGGAGCTTCCAATCCCTCAAAGTGCCTAAAATTTCGAATAGTTCTTTCCGGTCTCTGCATTCATCAAGCGCATCGAGGATCATGTACACGTGCTCAAATCCTTTTAGCATTTCTCGCAACGCTCCGAGTAACTCTTGCCTTCGTGGAATGCTTCCACCAAATTTTTGACGAAGCATCTTCAAAGGCTCGAGATCCAAGGATTGGTTGGCAAGCTGGGTAAGTATAGATTGGAGGCAAGAATCAGTCCTAGCCTTGATGTCGCTTCTGAAGTCGAAATAATAGAAAGCGAGCACAGAACACTCCGACGCTACCCATTCCTCGGTATGTCGAATGATTGTAGAGCACAACACCGTCTTTCCGCACCCAGCAAAACCGTGAAGCCATAAGAGTGAGGCTTGATCAAATCTCCACTGCTTGTAGGCCTGACCATCAACGAACCAAAGACCGGTATCGCTCATATGTTTCCCCTCAGCTGTGTTCTGGTTGGTTCTAGGATCCGGCGCTTTGAGCCAATCTCGAATTTCGCACCGCGTTTGTTCTAGCCTTTTATCAGCGAAAACTCTCATCGACAGAATCTGATATCACTCATACATAGGTCCTGGACTATCTATATTCGACATGCCACCTGAGACCGACCAGAACGTCATGACGTACCTTGCGAGTCAGCTACAGGACCTATAATTTCTGCCTCTGGAGGCGGTATGGCATGGAGCAATTGTCTCGCAAAGGCAGCAGCGGCCCCAGCTGCATAATATTGCCATTCATAGCCTTTGAACTCATCGGCGTAGTCAGAAATCCCGCGTATTACCAGACAATGCCGCTCGTCCACTCCAGCAGCCTCTGTCTCAAAGCACACTGCATCATAGAACTTCTTGCTGTACTTATCTCTATCTTTGGCATTTTCCATAGTAGAACTCCCCGAAAGTATAGTGCCTTTATGAAAGACTGGATTATCATGCGCTCGTGGGGCTCGCTTCAACAGCTGTCTCGAGCCGTCAGGTTGATAAAGCCTGTCCTTTTCACGACCTGGAAATGCGAATTTTTTCAGGTCCCTCAACTTCATCAGATGCTCATGGAAAAGACTGCTGTCTCCAAGTTCGAGGTCCCTCTCCAGTGCTCCTACAGCCCTCACCAATTGCCGCTCCGGCTTGTCCATGATGATCAACGGAGTTTCACTCTTTCCGTCCCTTCTACTTCTATCCCAGTGCACGACTGCCGGGGCCCCAGTAATGTCAGACCAACCAACAACGACGTCACCGAGGCGTATATCTTCATCGGGATCTTCAGGTTGGGGGTTGCGAGGGACTCCGCCGCCAATTCCAACAAATAAGTGAATCCTCATGTTTGGAAAGCTTTCTTGTAACGGTTGAACGAGCTTCTGGGCATTGATCGGGCCACTGAGACCCGGGGCGAGGCAGGTAATCACCACGTTGTGATCATTGATTTCACCATATTTGTAGAGGTTTTGGTCGGTCTTCTTCAGACGGTGTGGCTGGTGTTCACGATCGAGCATCTTTACGGCTGCCACTTCCTCCTTCGGCAAAGCACAAAGCCATCCCACAGTGTAGTCCCTGGCAGGGAGAATCTTTTTGTCCATGATGGAGATATAGCGCAAAGTACTCGTTGAGGGGTAGACTGGAAAAGGTAGTAAACAATGATCGCGCGTTTATGAGGAATGCTCTTGAGCCAGCCTGATGTTTGCAGACCATCCTTCCCGCATCACCAGGTCTTGCAGGAGGGACGAATGGTGTAGCGCGATTAAGGATGATTGGCTGCCCTACTACGGAGGCTACAGCGTGATAAACCCTTACACTCAAGGCACGATACGCAAGTTCGATTGGTGCCCTCCCGCGTACCCTGCATGACAGGATGATAATCCTTTCAGCTTTCAATTCTTGAAACCTTGGCATTCTACCCAGACGTCAGCCTTGCCACAAGAAGAAATCTAGCTCATGACGTTGTATTGTTCGAGAAGAACACTACCATAATAGCCGTATATGCCGCAGAGGCCGCTGTCGCCTCTTAAGATCCAGATACTGTCAGAAATCGTATAAAGAGAAGGAATATGACGTTACACATACGAATGGTGATCTGGTGATCAGGTGAGCGTTGTTGCTCGACCATTGTAACCAGATTACCCAGGAGTCGACAAGGTATCAGCCAGCATTGCAAACAAGTACGGTGTAATCTCATCCGCAAAGTAGCTAATTTCCAACCCACAGACCGAGTAAAGAAACGAACACTCATCGACGGACCAACTGGCACGAGCCTTCCTTTTGTGGATTCTAGTACCACTCTATCATCTCCGCTGACTGCAGCAAGTGGCCTGGGCTATGCGACGCAGCTTGGTCAGGCTTCATGTGATTTCTTGGCCATAACATGCAGCTTTAGCAAGGAGCATGAAGCCTGACAGGATGACAGAACCTTAAAAACTGAGCTGAATACCGAGACAACATGTCGGCAGAGAGACCGTTCGGGTCGGCTCCTGCCCTCAGCAGCAGCGTTACATTTTCTAGAATTCCAGCCCTGATTGCTTCCGATAAAGGCGAGTCGTATTGCAAAAAAAGCGAGTCACAGTCAGAGAATACCTGCCAGGATAGTCCCATGTCCCGCCTCGTCTTGTCATCCAAGGAGCCTCCGTGTTTGATAATAGCTCTAAGTACAGAGGAATCAGGGCAAGCTGCTGCCCGCATGACCGGAGGCGTGAGGCTGTCGTCCAGATCAGAAACTGTCAATATGTAATCTGTCGACATGGCCGGAAGGAGAGAAAGAGGACGAAGAGGAACCCAGATGTGAGACAGCCTCTACGCGTGTTGCTTCGTACAAAGGGATTAAAAGTCGTTGTGGTGGCCCATGACATACGAGTATGTTGCCATGGAACGAGACTAGCGGCTTGGCTACTTCACAGCTTCATGTCGCCCGCCATTCGGCGAATGATTAGAAGAGCATCCCAGAGGGAATGGAAAGAGAGGATCGCTATGTATGATCGCTTGCTGAAGGGAGCTTTGGATTCCTTATGTAGCCCTTGTCTTTCTATTGGATTCAGAGACCGAGCGATCCACCAAGCCAGTATAAAATGTGCGGTCGAAAAAAGAACATTCGAGCTCTAGAGCAATGTCAACTACGCAAGGGCGAGTACGCACAGTTTACGATCGTTTATGTCATTGTTTTTATCTCAGGTCCTCAGATATTTTCCTCGTCTTTTTTCTCAACCAGATCTTCGTGCAATCTGAACAGACCGAATTTTCTTCCTTCACTGTATCCCAGTTATCTCCTATACCAGATAATATTACTAGTTTTTGTACTTGAACACCTGTCTTTGGAACCTTCGCCTCTTTGGCCGCGGCGTCCCAGCCACGCTCAACCTCAGCCTTTTGATTCTGCTCCTTCAGCGCTTCCAGTGTCTTCTTCTGCACCGCGAGACTTTTCTTCTCTTTGAGCGAGGCCTAAAATCTTTGAGGCCGGCTTCATATCCGCTCACTACCTTGGATAGTGGCTGCTTGTCTTCAGTAGGAGGGCTTTTGAGTACCTCTCCAAAGAGTGGATAGACCTTATGGAAGAAGACCAACGTATACGCTGCGCTGATCTGTCATTTCATGTTCCTTTCGACCTACTTCGTCAAATGATCAGCATAAATCCAAATGACAGACCATCGGCCTATGAAATTTAGCTCAAACTTCCCAAACGCATCTGTCGTTCTGGTAAAAAGGAATCCAGCCACAAGTCTCCAAGCTCATATGGTGATGTCAAGGCGTGGCTCGACAGTCATCGAGATTGGAGAGGTCGTGGCAAGTCTGCGCAATGTGCGACCCAATACCCAGCACCATCTTCATCGCCTCAGGCTACCTCGTCTGACCAACCTTCAAGCACTCCCCTGCGCAAAAGCGAGATTCTAGCGACTAGCGACCGATTGAAAACGCCACAGACGGAGATCACTACAGAGAGAAAAAATCATAGCAAGTAGTGTATCAGTCGTTGCGTTCAACCAGGTAGGTAGGTAGGCACGAAGCGCAACCAGCACCTCACAGCGCGCCTTTTTCTCCGAAGCCAATCTTGCGTCGAGCACATTAATACATGGACCATGCCTGCCCCACGTCATCGTCAACAAAAGAATATAGTACACAACACAGTATAACAATTCATCCTTTCCCTATCCTATATTCCTCTCATTCCCCAACTCAATCAAGATAATTGGGTATATCTACTCCCCTCCCCTCCCCTCCCCTCCCCTTTACTCCCCTCCCCTCCGCACCAAATACTCCCTCTCTAAAATCCCCCTCTAAAACTAAACCTCGTACTAAGAGCGATAGAGGGAAGAGCGGACGGCTATACGTCCTATATATAGATCGCAT
>JAEUBB010000127.1:75013-89191 GCA_018257885.1 Parmelia sp. 050094 | reverse complement strand
GTGAAGGGACGGCGGAATGCCAGCCGATTGTTATCCATGGGGCTTATGAATGAGGTTGGGGGGAAAGGAGTTCTTTGGTTGGGTGGTTTTTGGGCTGGGGGGTTAGGGTGGGAGGTTGCGATTATGGGAAATGGGGGGGAGGATGCATTTTGGGATGGTATAGATTTGTAGCGCAAGTATATGTATATAGCATAGGTAAAGACGCAAATAAGCATTGGTATTCTCATTCTCAACCGACACTGCTCCCAACTCAAAAAACACCCATCAGCAGCACAAACGAGCCCTTCACTTACATCGTAAACTCTCTTTCACTACACGAAACCATCTCCAGTCCTGTGGAAATACTGGCAGTAAGCCAAGACCAACCACTCCCCGCCTCGGCGCAAAGCCTATACTCCGTTCCGCAATATTCCACACCACATCGTGCGTCCGAAGAAGGTCTCGCCCACCACCGCCACTTAACCAGACCAGACCGGCATGCCAGGCCGAGACACCTCCACAGCAAACCGCACAGTCATACGCAACTACACGAAGCCTCTTCTCTCAATCCATAACAACAAAGCAGTGAATCCCCAACCGAAAAGGTCCACGAAGACCTAAAGCGAGAGGAGAGGGAAGATTAAGTCAGAACCTCGACATCAAGCCACTCGCGCTCCCATAAAAGCCTTTCCTGAACAACACACCAACACACTTTATTTAGCCGACTGAGAGAATGCAAACCAGGGAGCAAGGCGTCGCGCAGTTCGCATCGTGGATTCGAACGGCATTAGGCACGGATATCCAGTAGAGTACGCGATCGCCGCGTCATTACCCAGTACTGCCCCAGAAATGCCCGCATTGAAGAAATACCGGTTTGCGTATAGGGCTGTCTAACCCGCGAGAGGAAAGTCGAGAGAAGGAACGAGGCGGAGGGATAGTCGTGCTGTCGACGGCTAGTCTTTTTCGCACGGGCCTGTAGGTAGGGTCGATGGCGCCCAGGCCAAGGGTCCAAGTCGAAGAACGTAGCGGAGTTGAGAGTATCCAGCTGGTCTCGCATGAGCTAGATGAAGGCATGCAGCTCATTAGTACCTTTTCCATGGAAACATCAGCCTTAGACCAGCATTCTCAACCCCTTCCCGCATTCCCACGTACACGTCCTTCCACGCCCATCTCAAGCCCAGAAGCCTGTCATGATAAAAAAAGTCCCCGCTACAGCCCAGCTGCACTGAATTGCAAGTTGGCCAGAACACCAGCCACGCCCACTGTATCCCGGACCCTTAACCCAGCAACGAAACATCGCTGTCCGGGCTCGAGTACGTCATCTAGAAACTCGACGCGCGGACGAGCGGACTAGGGATGATTCAATTATAGTCATATTAGGAGTGCGTGCCCAACCGCCGAGTCGAGGCTTGGATATCCGATTGCTCTAAATCCTTCTGAGTTTAGTAGACTTGGTTAGTGTAAGGCGTGGATCTGAAGCCTATGATTGTGCTTTGTGTAGGTCGCCTTACGTGGTCTCGGATTATTTATTCAGTTCTGGGGAGATTGCCTGATCTAGAATAGAGAGATCAGCGAGCGGTGTATACGGACTGTCCAGTGTTGTCAGTATATCTCGTCGCATCTGTAGACGCAGTGAGGAGTCTTCGCCGACGCAGGGTATTGAGAGATCCAGGCATTTGGTTCATGGCGTGTTGAGGAGCCGGTGAGACGTCATGTTCCGTATGAGCAGAAGAAATGCGAGAAGGTAATGAAGGAACATGTATAACATTCCGACGAAGGAAAATACAAAGGGACGACGGCAAGAGTGATGAGATTCCAATTGCAACAGGAAGGCGAGAGAGAGTATCTACCTATGAACACGACACGGAAGGAAAAGAGTCACAGCATCGAGTATTGCAACTTAACATTTGGAGCGTTCAACGTATCCTCACATCTCAAGAGTGATCGTTGTCGCTTAAGACTGCATTGAAAGCCTCTGCTGCTGCAATGTTAGTTGTTTTCAGATTTCTGGTAAGGGATATGCGGAGCCTCAGAGATGTAGGCGAAGCATGTTTCACCCTTATGGAGACGTCTACGGTACACAAGGGTCGAGATCCGTGATTCGCCAGTGGGCTACCGATCGGGACCCTTTCTGCAAACCAAATCTCCACAGATTTGCTGTTGGGGATTGAGCGCAGAGAGAGAATTGTTAAAGGCGTGGCTATGGGCGTGGGTCACTTGCAGAGACGTATATATTTTGGCCTCGGCATTTGCAGATATTAATGAAGCACCTTGTATTTATGCCATGTGACAGAGTAGAGAGGTTTTGCGTACACTTCCGCAAGACTGGTAGGTCGACTCAAGCAACTAGCTGGGATCAAAAGACAAGACGCAATCAGCGAAGCCCAAGAGGCACAAAACCAAGCATCTTTGACGGTATTGCCATGTGAGTATGGAACCAGAGCTCTCTGGACACCGAGATTAGCGGAGTGATTCCACAGACTGAGGTGGTACAGAAGGATCGACGTGACTTTTACCTTTATGAGCACAGTGTAAGTATGTAGTAGCAATATGGCTAGCTTGTCACCCGTTCGGCGTGACTGCCTGGCTCTATCGTTTCAGCCAGTCCAACTCAGCCCTCGACCGCTTCGATGATTCTTTCTGGATCCGGTCTTTCCTCCTCAAGACTCTTCCATTTCCCTTACCACCTGCTCAAAGTTCCTCACGTCATGGGCGAACCTCCCCAGGAACAGCCCATCCACTTCTTCCTTCAGTTCTCGCCATGTCCCGGGCTTCGCACTCCCGCCGTATATTATCTTTACATTCGTCACCCCGCCGAACTTTCGAAGAGTATCTCTCAAGCCCTTTACGATCGTAAGTACATGATGCGCACTCGCAGGCTCCTGTGCCCCAATCGCCCACACAGGCTCGTAGGCAAAGATGATCGGAACGTCGTCAAGGATACCTCCTAGGATTTCTACGACTTGGAGATTGCATTCATGGAGGGCACGACTGGGGCTTTCGAGATAGCTAGTACTCTGCAAATCCCCTCCCTCTCCGATGCAGATGAGTGGTATCATGCCATTCCGCACCACGGCTTGTGCTTTGGCGAGCACGACGTCATCGGTCTCGTTGAATGGTGCACCTCTTCGCTCCGCATGACCCACACATACTATCTGACAGCCGACCTGCTTCAGCATGAGTGGGGAGACCTCGCCCGTATGGGGGCCGCCGTCCTCAGCGTGACAGTCCTGGGCGCCAAGCATGACATCGGGCGTCTTTTCCAAGAGGTCGGAGGCAGAGGCGAGGCAGGGATAAGAGGGAAGGATAAAGATTCCAGTTGCGATGGCGGCAGGTGGGGCGACGAATTTGGCGATGGCTGTGAGGTAAGAAGTGGTGCTGGGGGCATCGAAGTACATCTTTAGATTGACGCCCACGAGGCGGTCGGGGAGGGTCAGGGATGCCATTGCTGAATGCAAAGCAAGTGTGGCCAGTATGGATACAACGAGCTGTTCAGAAGAATGGCAGTTGAGCTCAGCAGATGAAGCAATATTTTACGAGTTTGTTGTAGAAATGGGGGAAGTAGCGACGTCGATAAGCATGGTAAATACGCCTTCGGCAAACTTGCCCTATATGTACTACTGAATAGACAAAACGGCCATGACGTTTTTGCGGGGTCAAAGTCATCTTTTGGTGACTGACAATGTCGGCACATCAAATGTTGCCCATAGTCATTCCACGACAGAACAATACACCAGTCCCTCACTCTCCCTCCTACCCTTTCCTCCACCCCAACAATGCCACCCTCAGGCCTCCGTATTGCCGTCGGCGGCGATGACGCCGGCTTCTCCTACAAAGACACCATCAAAGCCGACCTCGAACAAGACCCCCGAGTCGCAACAGTCATCGACGTCGGCGTCATCCACAACGAGGACAAAACCGCCTACCCCCACGTCGCCGTCGATGCCGCCAAGCTCATCCTCTCCGGCGAAGCTGATCGTGCGCTCCTAATATGCGGAACCGGGCTCGGCGTCGCCATCTCCGCCAACAAAGTACCGGGCATAAGGGCAGTGACGGCGCACGACAGCTTCAGCGTCGAAAGAGCCGTGATGAGTAATAATGCGCAGGTGTTCTGTATGGGGCAGAGGGTCGTGGGGATTGAGTTGGCGAGGAGGTTGGCAAAGGAGTGGGTGGGGTATACATTTGATCCCGAAAGCGCAAGTGCGGAGAAGGTCAGGGTGATTAGCGACTATGAGGCTAAGCATCGAGCCAATGGTGTGCATGAGAAGACGGCTTGATTATGTTGTGGGCATTGAGAGACTACATACCAACAAAATGAGCCCCGTGGGGGTTATATCAGCACAACGAACTATAGTCTTCTGCCTTTTATAATGTGTTACAAGCTACTGATCCTAGGGTCAATGTGCAAGACACAAAGTGGGGGGTCCGGCTTCTTGTACGGCTCCATCGCCTGAAGCGATCCGGGGCGCTTTGGAGATGGTATTGTTTGATGTGTATAAAAGTCCAGTGTGCATGTGCATGCTCGAATCCTTGGAGAATAAGCCCAGAAAGAAAGGGATAAAGGTCTCTTTGGATAATGTCAAGGTCTTAGAATGTAGAAAAGGCGGGGTATTGACTGTTCGCGCTGGCACTACAATCCGTGTTGACCATCTGGACCACCGTCTTCATACAGGTTGCATCATCAACCTCTCATCAGTGCCAGTGCGATTACATATACAATCATCATCGTCTGTCAGCTTCTTCAATGCCTGGCCCTCAAACAACTTCGAAACCCAAAGACACAGCAGCCGTTTGCCACTAGCTAATCGATAGTTCACTAAGCATACTCAATTAATGAAGCCCAAAGCTGCCAACCTACCAACCTCATCCCTCTTATCTAACCAGAACACCATCAGCATTCATCCACCGCGAAACCGGCAACTTCCCCCACGCGGAGCAACTCCTAACGCTCCGCCAGAACATTACAGAAAACTGTCGTGCGTATGAACCAGCTCCGGCGCTTCCCCATCCCTTATCGAGGAAAGTTGCCTTCCTGCAACATCAACCCACTCCGCCTATCGCAGCGCTTTCTTTTGGGGAACTTCCCTTATTTATCTTATGCAGGTAGTCTGCAGCTAAAAGAGCCCCGCCCGAAGCCGTACGACGGTACGTACCACGAGCCCCTCTATAAAAATCATCGACACCCCGCTCGCTCTGCCTACTTTTAGCTCCCTAGTATTAATTATTGAACTAACTCTCCATCCACGCATCTCAGCGCCCTCTCCTTCTTTCATCACCAGTACCACGAATCGACTAAGCCGTCGCTCGGTCACAATGTCCGAAAAGGTGCTCCACCACACCACACTACTCTACTGCCAAGCCTGCAGCATGAATTCGTGTACAATTCCGCTGATGTGTGCACTGTAGCAGCATCGGAACCCGTCCTGCTTTCTCTACGGTGCCGAGGATGCCCGGTATGAGGATAGGCCGGTGCCGGAGATCGAAGGGCCGTTCGATGTAATTGTGAGGATTAAATATGTGGGGGTTTGCGGGAGCGATGTGAGGGTTCTTTTTTCTTGGTGCCGAGGTTCTTATATGCAGGCTTCTTCGCACTATGTCTCATCAGTTCACTTCACTTCATTGCGACTCGCTCCGTTGCATCGGGAAGCCTGCCAAGATCCGTTTCTCCATACGCTATAACCCTCTCAACAAACGCCCAGCTAATCACCATCCAGGTCCACTGGTGGACCCACGGCGCCATCGGCACTATCACCATCCTCCCCGGCCAACCCCTCGTACTCGGCCACGAGGCCTCGGGAACCGTATCCGCGATCGGCCCCTCCGTCCGCGGGCTCAAGCCCGGCGACCGCGTCGCGCTCGAGCCGGGCTTCCCCTGCCGCCGCTGCGCCCGCTGCAAAGAGGGCCGGTATAATCTCTGCGCGGACATGGCCTTTGCTTCCTCCCCGCCCGACACGCATGGGACTTTGTGCAAGTATTTCCGGCTGCCGGAGGATTACTGCTTTAGGTTGCCTGAGCATGTGAGTTTGGAGGAGGGCGTGCTGGTGGAGCCGGCGAGCGTGGCGGTGCACATGGCGCGCTTGGTGGATGTGAGGGCGGGGCAGAAGGTGGTGGTGTTTGGGTCGGGGACGGTGGGGCTGCTGTGCGGGGGTGTGGCGAGGGCTTTTGGCGCGGGCAAGGTGGTAATGGTGGATGTGCTGGAAAGGAAGTTGGAGTATGCGAGGGGTTTTGTGAAGGGGTGTGGGACGTTTGTTCCGGACGGAGGGATTTCGGCGGAGGAGAATGCGAAGAGGTTGATCGGGGAGCACGATTTGGGGGAGGGGGCTGACGTGGTGATGGAGGCGAGTGGTGCTGAGGCGTCGGTGCAGACGGGGATTCATGTGTTGAGGGTCGGTGGGTCGTATGTGCAGGGTGGGCTGGGGAGGAAGATGATCAGTTTTCCGATCGTCGTCATGTTGAAGAAGGAGCTGACGGTGAAGGGATGTTTTCGGTATTCGGGTGGGGATTTCGAGCTGGCGCTGAGCTTGATCAGCGAGGCGAAGCTGCCGGTTAAGGAGTTGATTACGAAGAAGGTTGGGTTTGGACAGGCGGTGGAGGCGTGGGAGACGACGAGGAAGGGAGAGGGTATCAAAACGCTGATTAGGGGCGTTGAGGATTGATAGCTCTGTTTTGGCGACGCGTAGAATATATCTCGTTATTAGCCGAGTCATTGCTCTGTACTTCCGCGGAACGACGTCCTCGGTCTCCGATTTCGCATCGGTATTCAGGTTCCTCAACCCTGGAGGCCTCCCTTTGCCTTGGCACGGCTCTGCAAAGCTATCTATTTGGTAGCACTACTGATACCAATCTTTACTCTACCGCGTAGCCCGATTACACCGCTTCAAGCTCCGGCCGAACTACATGCAGAACCCGCATTCGGCATGATATAAGCAGCGAATGCAGATCGGAAATACGGGGACTCTAGGGAGAGAACTCTGAGCGATAAGACTTCATAGGCAACATAGAACTAGACAACACGAATACGTGCATAGAAAAATAATACTTGATAACGACTGGACACGTCTATTATGATGGTGCTATTCGATGAGGTTGTACTACCCGCGGTAAGTGGTCATCGCGGCCTGGTAGAAAGTTTCGATATCTTCGACAGCCATGTACCCGCCTCGTTGATAAAGAAAAGTTGCCGTCCGTTGATTCTTCCCGGTTATGCAGGGCGAAGTGCTCACTCGGCAATTTCCGGCATTGTGCATAAGAGTTGGACGGGGCAGCTGGGTGGACTGATAGGGTGATTCATAAAAGTACGATGGTCGGATTGGTGCAATGTCTGGACGGGTATGACGAGGACTCACTGTTACAATGGTTGGCATTTTTGATGACCTTCGACTTGTATAGCAGTGACCAACCTATTCATCTTCGTTGGGAAANNATCCGAGAATGATATCGACGTCTTTAGGAGACGCTCGTTCCCACCCCCCTCCCACCGTGCCAAACACCCCTTCCCCGTCTCGGACTGGCAGTCCCACCACCTCGCTCAGCTCGACCCCACCGGCTCTCGCACCCGCCACTTCGACCGTTTTAACCCGGACGTGCCCTAGGTCAGTGATATCCTCCTCGTTGTCTTCAAGACGGGCGACCCGTTCGCGGGCGTGTGTCTGAGTATTAAGAGGAGGGGGTCGATACGGGGATTTTGTTAAGAAATAAGCTGTTGATAGTAGGAGTAGAGATGTAGGTAAAGCTTTATAGTCCGAATGTAACGGCGATTGAGGTGGTGAAGAGGGCGAGGAGGGGGAAACTGTATTTTATGCGGTATGTCTTTTTCGTCTTTCTTGTGGCTTCGGGGGTTTGATTGGGTGTGGTTGGGATTATGGGCTGGGCTGATGAAGGGCGTGTAGGAAACCGAAGCATGACAAGGGCAGCGTGGAGAGGGAGGTTGAGGAGTACTTGAAGAAGAGGAGGTTGATCCGCGGTGGGGCGTTAGGGGTCAAGGATCCGTCCAAGTCGGCGAAGAATCCGGCATCGTTGAAGAGTGGTGCCAGGGCGAGGTAGAATGGGCTGCAGCTTGGAGGGATTGTTGGCTGTGCGTGAATTATCACATATATTCCCGGAGTCCGAATGACCGAGAAAGACGATTTGTATTGTTTTCTACAATGTACGCTAGGATACGAGGTGAGAGGTGGAATACCTGAGTGCATGTACGATGCCAGCACCACTACGGCCATAATAGCAACATCTACCTCGCTATCACCCTAATGTACATCAATGCCCATCCCTCCCTCCTCCCTCCTCCCTCCTCCATATCCCCCCCCTTCATCTTTTCTCGCACATCGAACATCTACTTCACCTACCAACCGACTCCATCCACAGCCCTCGGAGTCAATGCCAGAAAATTGAAAATAATGAGCTGTACACATCTCCTCATCCCTTACGCTATAATATCCTCACACTTCTTTCTTTTCTACCCAAATGGATGGAAGTGTGCTATAGTCTAGTCAGCTCCTTTCATGGTCGCTGTTCTCTTTCGTATGCAGGTAGAGGGGCACTCGACACGCCTGCTTGCTTGGGGCATGGTTGGGGCATGGTTGGGTGGGGGAAGATTTGATGGGCGTGGGAGCAGAGGTGGTGTGTGGGGGGGAATCTGGGAGGATGGGCCGAATGCTGGAAGGGGCAGGGGATGATGGGCTGGTTCATGGAAGAGGGTAACAAGCTGTGTGTGCAGAGAAGTACGATGGGTTGAAGGGGGGGTAGAAGGGTTGCGACGTTTGATGGAATGCTGCGAACTTGAATCAAGAGTCCCACTGGCCCAAGGCCTTTTGGGACGTTAGTCGTGGCTCTGGCTCAGAGGGCCATTAGGTGTCAATGGCAGGGGATAATAATTGGGGAAATGGATCAAGTTGCGGCTCCGATCTGCGGTATCGATTCTTGCCTGTGGTGGGAGCAGGCGGTTCGAAGATGGGTTACTTTACGTTTGGCGGGGAATATGCTGTGGGAGTTTTTGGGTTGCTGGAGGTGGGGTGATGATGGGATGATGGATGTATTTGCATCGAAGATACGGAAGGTGAGTGATAGTGTTGGATTTTGATATATAACGTGTACTGAAACACGTTGGGAAAGGATCAGGGTTAGGCCAGTTAGGAATTGACGGCAGGCATTCAATAACTTTTTGTTCTCTCGACCAGGGAGTAATAGCTACGTTTCAATAAGTCCGTCCGAGCTTCTGAGACTTTCTTCAAATTCTTGCGATCGCGATTCAGTTAAACCAAAGTGATTGGCTGTTCTCCTGGTGCAAGAGCCAACGCATTTCCAGTGTTGCCCTGGTAAGCGTGTCAGGACGTAATGGCCACGTTTTGATTTTGGAATAATCCCTTACAGTAAAAACAAGAGCCCGGCTGGAAATCCTCCACCCCGCCGTCGACCGCACTAAATCGTCTTCGTATCTGTACCCAATGAGCCTTAGAGTTCTAGCGGTACTCATCCTAGAAGTTTCACTATTAACCTTCCCAACCTCGTAATCACCTGCCTCCGCTGCCCTCCGGCGAAGAACGTCGCGCTGTCGTACGTCGTTGCGCTCGGCGTCGCGGCGCTCGTCAGATTGATATAGTGCGTCGATTGCGCGTGGTGGGATTTCACATCCCGCGACGCCGATATCATGAACCTGGTCACTGCGGGAAGGCCGCGCAGGATGGGGACGCCGGGGGTGTTGAAGTTGATGACTACGTCCGGCGTGAAGATCTGAGGGAGGAGGTCGAAGCGGTGCTGGTCGGCGGCTAGGGCGTAGAGGTTTATCATTTGCTGGATTTCGACGGTGTCGATTGCGTCTTGGGTTGCTAATGGTGCTGTGAGCTGTTGTGCGGTGGTGGTGGAGAGGTTGGGGAGCGTTAGCCCCAAGAGGAGGAGAGTGCGAAGGAATGGCTGCATTTGGTGGAGAATGATGGGTTTGAAGAAGCTTGAGGGAGGGAAAGGATGGAATTGCGGTGAGTTTTTGATGCTCCGTCCCGTAGTGCAAAAGATTTGTATGATCCAGTCTAGGAGGGAGTATTATTGAACGCATTCATCACAGTAGAGATCTTACAGTCTTCCGTCCAAGCGGCCAATAGATCTGTCGCGCCCCATGTGCGGTCTAACCGCTCCGTCGGAACATCTGTTGGTATGATCGGAAGTACATCAACATTTCTTCCACTCTTTGCGTCCAGTAAGATAGTGGAGGCATCTAATTGTAATATGCCTCAACCTGCTTCCGCACTTTTGGAACTCGACCTCAAGGCACGCGAGGCCCGTGTACAGATACGTGGCATTGACAAACCCGGTAGAATAGAATTCAGACTTACTAAGCCACCAATGTATTCCTTGGTTCACATGCCAATGTTGACGCCCATTCTGTATTATGTTCCTCATTAGCGGTGTTGCCGTTTATAAGTCGGATCCTGCTACACCGAGCCGCAAGTCTCAGCGCCTAGCTTTGCAGCTGCGCTATGACCCATCTTCTCTGGGTACAGTCCTACCACGTCTTGCTGAGCCGATCTGGTGTCTTGCTTGACTCGGTCACCTTGTAAAATGCCAGCCCGTAGTATGAAAGTAAACCTTCGATTGCTTCCCATACTGCAAAGCGGTGTTCCGAGTGAGCGCACCTCCCTTGGGTGGAAAAGCAGCCTGCCGCACAGTCTGCTCGATCCTTCGACCATTGACATTCGGAACTCCGAAGAAGCTTCCAATGGAAGAGATATCATTCCTTGCCGTGTCTAGAGATTCGCCTTCGCAGGTCTTCTTCGTATTGCGAACCGCGCGGTGGCTTCGAGGTACACATTTCCCGATCCATCCTCCACTCGACCCCTCGTATATATAGCCTCCTCGTCTTCCGCCTCCCTATAATCTCTATTAATCCTCTCGTAATTCTCTTTTCTACCCCTCTTCACATTTGTTACTTTATTATTATTAAGCTAATCCCGGTACAGAGCTATATAAGACGCCTCAATCTTTCTCTTAAAATCCGCCTTGTACCGTATTATCAGAATTAGCTTCTTCCCTCTAGCGCGGTACGTATATATAGCTATAACACTATTTAGAAGAGTTATTACGAGACCGCTGTAGACTATACCCCTCGGGCCAAGCTGCTGCAAATCTCGAAAGGTGGAAACAATCATTATCGTCTTCATTCCGGTCCACGGCAAACGCTTTCGAGAATCGCTTTTGTCTCTTTCACCCAAACCCAAGGCAACCTAGTTTCTCCCGCATCTCCTGCTGTTGCCGATCCAGGAGCCGGGAAATACCCCCATCCTGCCACTCCCCCAAAAGTTACGGGGCCGTATGACCAGCGTAACAGCTCGAGTAGGCTGTGTAAGAGGCGCGGGTCTATGTATGCGCCTCGTTCTCTTAATGTGTCACTGCGGGGGGTTGGAGTTGTTGAGACGGATATTAGGATCTTATCCGCTCGATACAGGTCGTATTGGATGAGACGAATATACGGGTTAAGCTCTTCGACGAAGTTGAAGACTGGATCGTGTCTTTCGATGTTTTGGTCTACGATACGCCAGCCTCTGAACCCAGAGGGCAGACGTAGTTCATTTGCTTGGTTATCACTACGCTGGCGCATGCCGAAGATTCGGACACTGTACCAACTAATGAGGTGTCCTCTTTGAATCTCCAGTGTCCGATAGTCGAGTTGTGTGCCTCGTGCATTTGTATCGGTTCTCAAGAGTGATTCTGCGGAAGCGGTCATTCCGAGGATGAAACTGGGTCCGAAATCCGTGTGCAGTCTATCGATGAGCCTGATGATCCCTTCGAGTGATACCCTCTCTTTTTCCTCCGCATTCATGACGTCTTTATATACTTCGGTATCGACATTGAGGCCATCAAGTCTTCTCCAGACCACAAGATCGTGAAGTACCTTGTATGACCGCTCAAAGGTCAAGCTGTCACAACCGCCCAACCAATTAGTCTCACCTTCTGGCATAGCACCGTCTCCACAGATGCTCAACATGCCAATAACTTTGACACCTTCTGCCTGAAGATATTCAACATCGACCCAAATGTCTTCAAGATTCGGATCATTTATCGTATATTCATTTAAATGCATATTAACGCTGCTGGTCTCTTTCACATCCTGCGAGTGCATGTCTGCTACTTTGTGATTCATGATGAGGTGTATTGGCCAATTATAACGGCTGTGATGCCAGTCTTCTCCTGTATCAGAGGTCGAAGGGAAATCGGGATGCCGCTTTCTGCATGAAGAGACTGATGATAGATCACGACTTTAGGCTGGTGGGAAGGAGCCCCTTGTCGTGAGTCTTGTTCCAACGTTATCAGCCTCTGAACCTTTCCTGGCAATTCTTCCATCGGATTCTCTCCTATCCCTTCCCCAACGACCATGTCCTGATATCGTATGGTAATTTTTGCCTTTTGCACATAGTTTGCCCATGCCGGATACATTGCTTTAGCGTAGAGCTGGATTCTATCCCCGCGGCGCAGAGATTGTACCCACTCACTGCGCTCTTGATCAGGCCCTGCACAGTCGAATACGTTGATATGAGTCCGGAAATTGAAATCGGCATGTGCATTGGTCTGAACTCGGATTCGTGAAGACTGCCGCTGCCCGGTATCGGCTATCGGCGTCCAAACATTCTGGATGGCAACATCAAAGAATGTATGTGAATGTTCGTAAGTGCCTCCCCATTGGTGACTTTCTCCGCTGAATCCTACAAGAGCACATTTAGTGACGACCCCAAAAAACAAGGGTACAAGTCCCACCTTGATCATGAGACACGGTTTCAAAGATAACCTGGTCTACAGGTAGCATAGCGTTTTCCGGAACAAGGACTTCCAAGAATGGTATATCAGGGCTCCATTCGTCGAAAACGTCGTCTAAAGTCCCTACACGATGGACAAATTTCTCGCATGGTTGGAGATCGGTCTTCGTATCACGTCCATGTTCGCCAAACGGCGCCGCGAGGATATTGTTCAACTTAGCGAAGAAATCTTCTTTGTCATAGCATTGTATTTTTGACAACTTGGGACGCGAGTCTTGGCCGACACGGGCATCTGCGAGGACTAAGGATCGCACGGCGTCGATTGCCTCAGACTCCAAGGCCAAGTCGAGAGGAGTACTGCCATTCATCGCCCGAGCGTCTTTATCACTTCCTGCTTTTAGAAGAAGACTGACAAGCCCTTCCTTCCGTTGTCGAGCAGCGTAATGTAATGGTGTCTGACCCCATGCATCACGATCCTCAAGCGACAATCCCTCTAGAGGTGAAGATTTCAAGATTTTCTGAAGTACGGCTGGTGAAGCACTAGCTGCTGCTTCATGAATGAGAGTTTTTCCCAGATCATCTTTATGAGCTACCATTTGGCCCGACTGGTCGTAAACCATCCAGGCTTTTAGTTCCAGCAACTTATCCAAGCACCACACCCGCCCTTCAAATGCTGCATAGGATATTAGGTCAGTGTTGGGAGTAACGACCGAATGTCTCTGAGACCTTGGATCACTACCAGCGTCCAAGAGTAGTTGGAACATTGCCGGGTTGTCTCTTTCAACGGCGTAATGTATGGCAGAAATATTATGTCCTTCCGCTAGCTTTATCAGTCTTTTATCTTTGTTGATCAGTTTCTCTGCAACAGCAATCTCATCAGCCCAGGCCGCACAGTTGAGGAGTGTTTTGTTGTCATCCCGAGTTGCTAACAGGTCGATACCGGGCAGGTCAATCAAGAGACTGAACGCAGGTATATTACCGGCCATCACGGCTTCAAAAATAGGCGTTTGGCCCCTTCTCTTTTGGGCGTTAACGGCATGCGGCGGGGCTCGACTTATGAGATATTTCAAGATTGAAAAGTAAGGATATTTTACAGCGTCGTGTAGAGCATTTGCGCCGTCATGGCTCTGATGGGAGATAGTGAGCGGATTTTCCGACAGAAGCTTCACACACGCAAACGCATCTTTCTCTGACCTATTTTGTTCTTGGCAGACGCGTAGGAGTGTTTGAAGAGGCACTAGTCCGTTTCGATCTGTGACGAGCGTTTTTGTACCCGGTCTGAGTAACAGCCGAAGTATCCTTGGGCCGCCCTCGGCGTTCTCAGCGGCGATATGCAAAGGGCATTCACCATCTTGGCTTTGAGTATCTGGTTTTGCACCGGCCCGTACCAGGGCTTTCACAATACTACCATTCTGGCCTTGAACTGCATACATTAGGGGGGTGCGTCCGCTGGAATCAGGGG